>JBBPBX010000186.1:0-10147 GCA_038048925.1 Garcialebias charrua | reverse complement strand
GTGAGTGTGAGAGTGGATGGTTGTTTGGTGTGAGTGAGACAGGTCCCTCTTGTAAATGAGTCCCCGTGACTCAACGAGGCTAGCCTGTATAAATAAAGGTTGAATGAATGAATGAATGAATACAATCGGTCTGAGGTCAGTAAGCACAACCAGAATTAATACAGAAGACTCACTGGATTCTAAGGCTCACTGTCAATTTTTGAGAAAATTAAAGGATTTTAAATGCGCCTTATAGTCCAAAAAATAAGGTACTCCACAATTTTATAAAAAGCACATTTGTCTTCACAGTTCACAGTTTTAGTATTTATTTATTTTTTGGCAAAATACAAGACAATACAAGACGTTGGACAGATGAATGGAAGATGGATGGAATCCAATATTTTCTTTTGTCTTAAAATGTAAAAATATCAATAAATGTTAACAATCATTAGATGTTTTTAGTTTTATAATTTCACACCTACTGGCCAGAAAAGCCCCTCTAGCAAACTTAAAATGACCCATGGACCACCAGTTGATAATGACACTTGTAGCAGGTATTGCGGCTCTTGACACGTTTAATTTAGTGACCGAAAGGGCAGAAATGGCTCTTTTGATCGTAAAGGTTGCAGACTCCTGTTTTAGAGGATGTGATTGAGGTGCAGTTGCCATTATTTCTGATTTACAGCAACATTTTTAACAGCTGTCAGTTTGGTTTTAGTGAAATTCATGGTGTAGGCACCATGCTTGTTAAAGTGACTAAGAAGATACTGGTGTGATGAAGAAGTCAATTAAGTCGTAGCTTTTGGATGGTGCTTTTGACCACAACATTTTTTCCTCTCATTTACAGTTAGGGTTGGAATACAATATTTTACTCTCAGTTTGTTATGATCATAAAGCACTTTTATTGTCGCTTGTTTTAACTTTACATCTTCAGTGACTCAGCTGAGTTGGGGTGTACCACAGGGTTCATATCTTGGAACCTTTTTATTCTTCAGAACCTTAAACTAGCATCTCACTAGGCTGCAACTGTTGGTGACTAGTTAGCAAAATTTGTGAGGAAGTGTCCAAAAATGTTGTGAAACATTTGCTGTAGTTATTATTTGGTGAGTCACAGAGGCTCATAACCTTGTTGCTTGATCTTTGTTTGAAAAAAAAATTGTTTAACACATTTTCTTTCAAAATGTACAGGTATTGCACAGTTGTGTACATCTTAAACTTGTCTTGAATCTTTCTCCTTTACTTTTCTTGTATTCTACAGCACCAGAGCTGTATTTTGACACAAAAAGTAGATGCATGTAGACCAGGGGTGGGCAATTATTTTTTCCATGGGGCCACATGAGAAATAGAAAATATTGTGGGGGGCCGGGCGAAATGACATAATTCAATACTGCATATTAATAGTATTTCTTTATTAAAAGCAGTAAATATCATTGTTTAGACAAACTGGTAAAAGTATTAGTTATGATTAATCAACAAAATAAAAAGCATGAGTGGACATTTTTGAGGGCTAACGTTGTCTTGTGACTTGACAACAATGCAATCATGCACATTGCGCATGTCTTGATTTACATATTGCATCATTTTGTACGTGAATTTTAAAAAGACATCAAAATTAAAGCAATGCAGTCCACAAATGAGGTAAAATTAGAAACTATTTTTTTGTTGTAACTCCCCTTACGGGGGCCGGTCAGAGTCAACCAAAGGGCCGCATGTGGCCCTGGGGCCTTACAATGCCCAGGTCTGATGTAGACTGATCCATAGACACATGCATGACTGTCAACATGTGTACAAAGCAGATTGAGGGGATTCAATGTGGGCAATTTTGTTTTGACTTTATAAAAACAGTCTGCACAATATGCAACCATACGGCTCAATGGTCGCTTTCTTGCAAACAGGAATCAGACAGCAGCTGAAAATTTCTAAATGTCCTCACAATTTTTCTGCACTTTTGAGTTGCCAACTAGTCCTAAACCATCACAGTTCAGTGACATGCTACCCCTTAGTTAGCCTCACAACTTGTGATTTTCACATTAAATCCAGACTAGCTCAGATTTTCTTTTAATTTAATAATGAGAAGTCAGCTGTCTGCAAATGTCTTCTGTTTCTCAGATTTTCTTTTAATTTAATAATGAGAAGTCAGCTGTCTGCAAATGTCTTCAGTTTTTATAGTTTCACCCCCCCATCACTTACCAGTAAAACCATCCAGGCTTCAAGGAATAAAAAAGTTATGTTTAATTCTAATCTCAGTTTTTAAAACTTAAGACAGATTCTCTAGGTATTCTTTTAGCACTCAGTTATTAAATTATACTGTATTTTGCCTAAATTTATCACTATGAAGCATTTTACCTGAGTATCTGTTGAGGGTCCCTGCTGAATCAAACTGCTGCAGTCAGACTTATTACTGGGACTAAAAGGCAAAAAATCATCACTATTGTACCTTTTATCTCTGCACTGGCTCCCTGTTGGTATTGATTTTAAAATCTTACTGCTCACATTCATAGCCTGGAATGACCTTACCCCTAATTGCGTCTCAAACTTATCGACCTGGAATGCTTCCTCTGAAATATGGGAATCCTCAGAAAGTTGCCTTCTAACTATTTCTGGGTCAAAGTTTATAACATAGAGCAAGGTCTATATCAGGCCAAGCTTATTTCTTCTTGTTTGTACAAATAAAAAGTTTTATACAGTTAATATTTTACTTTTATATTCAGAAAGCATTGAAATATTTAGTAGAAGCAGATTGTATGACATTTTGCAAATGCTACTTTGTTGATCACCTGCACTGCCTCAGCTAAATTCAGTTTGTGATTGAAATTAGGTGATAGAAATAAAGCTTGTTTGCAGAGACTTGCTGTGTTTACAGCTCCACTGTTGTGCTGGCAAAAGGTTTATGTCTGGACACTGTGGTTGGGATCCCACAGGCTGTTCTGTGACAGATATCGGGTACGCCTTGGACATCCAAGAGTTTTTGGATAGAAATGAGAAAATGTAAAATGTAGTGTCTGCAGGCATCAATGCCAAATGGCTCAAAAGTCTGATTCCTTGTGAGGGGTAACTGTGGCTTTCTAGAGAACAGTATGCAGTTTGTCAGGAGGAGATGATCTTAAGTCGTAAAACAGAGAGAGTCAGCAGTGTTGAACTGTAAGCTGGAGCATGACGTTCGATGAAACAGAGTAAAACCGAGACCAAAGTCAATCAACTTAGAGAAGTTACTGAGGAAACTAGCTGACGACATCTTTAACTTTATTTGAAAGGAAGCCACCAAGTTCCCCGCTGACTGAATGGCCAGGAGGAGGAGATGGTTGTGGAAATGAGAAGAGGAAAAAGTACCGTAGCTATTTCTTGTAGTTTGAATCAAAGAATGCAATTTTAGAAAAGTAGCTGTATGACTCGAGCATTTGAGATTGATGTAAAGAAGGAAAGATGAAGAAATTCAAAACATTTCATGAAGCAACACTTGTAGCAATTTCTTGTAGCTGACAGCGGAGACTTTTCAGCATGCTGCTATAGTTGAGTTGCTCTGATTCACAAGAAAAACTGTCTGTTTCTTCACTTTTTTTGCATTGAGGATTAAGGTTTCAAGTTTGTGTCTCATTTTCACACTTCTGACACACAATTAATGTAACTCATAATGTGTAGGATTATCATATTGTTTTACAAATTGGTTTTATGTTCCTGGCTTGGTTTGTTCTTGGTTGGGATCTTAGCCTGGTCTTGGAGGCTCTCTGTGATCCTCCATTCGAGCCACTGAGCGAGGTTAACATAGATTTGTTATCTTATAAAACCGCTCTACTCTTTGCCATTTGCTCGGCGAAACACGTGGGCGACCTCCATACATTGTCTGTACATCCAATGTGTACCAGATTCGCCCCTGACGGGTCAAAGGTAACCCTAAGGCCTAATCCCACATACATCCTCAAGGTCTTGACTTTGAACCATAGGAGTCTGGACTTTGATCTCTCCTCCTTCCCACCTGCTCCTGTCCTCACTCAGGAACAGGAAAGGCTGAAGGCTCTCTGCCCCGTGAGAGCTTTACGCACTTACATGCAGAGAACAGCCGAATGGAGAAAAACAAATCAACTGTTCGTATGCTTTGCAGCTCCTGCTACCAGAAAGGCCCCATCAAAACAACGCCTCTCACATTGGGTGACTGAGGCCATTAAAAGGGCGTACAGTAGCAAAGGTCAACAGGTGCCCTCTGGAGTGCACGCTCACTCGACTAGGGGCTTGGCCACTTTGTGGTCACTGTTCAAGGGTGTACCAGTTGCAGACATTTGTGCTGCTGCGAACTGGAGCTCATTAAACATTTTTGTAAAGTATTACAGTTTGGATGTTACTGCGTGTGACGTCACTCAGGCTGTCCTTTCTAACACACAGTAGAAAGTAGCCTTGAGATACCTGCTGGTCAAGGGCAGACGTTCACACTAGCATGCATTTTACTGAGCATTTCAAGGTCGTGAATGAATGAATTCATTCATTCATTCAACCTTTATTTATACAGGCTAGCCTCGTTCAGTCACGGGGACTCATTTACAAGAGGGACCTGTCTCACTCACACCAAACAACCATCCACTCTCACACTCACACCTAGGGTCAATTTAGAGTCACCAATCAGCCTAACAGCATGTTTTTTGGTCTGTGGGAGGAAACCGGAGTACCCGGAGGAAACCCACGCATGCACGGGGAGAACATGCAAACTCCACCCAGAAAGGCCCCGGACCGGGATTTGAACCGGCAACCTTCTCGCTGAGAGGCAGCAGCTCTACCAGTTGTGCCACCGTGCTGCCCATTTTAATTACGTTCCCATAGCAAGTATGTTGCACCGAGAGAACTTGACTGAAAGGGAACTGAAAGTTATGCACCATAACTCATGTTCCCTGAAGGAAGGGAACGAGGTGCAACATATCTGGCCCTTTTCAATGCTGAAAGCTCGGTGAAGTGCAATTTTGGAGAAAGCTGGATGGGCGTCAGCCGCTTAAATACCCAGAGGGCGGGGCCTCTGGCGCGACGTTGACGCCCTAGCCGTAAAGGCGTGAATGTATTCCTTCAGGTAATCATGCGGGGGCGCAATTCCCATAGCAAGTAAGTTGCACCTCGTTCCCTTCCTTAGGGAACATGAGTTATGGTGCATAACTTTCAGTTTCCCCAGCTGAGGTTTTCATTCAGGTGTACACACAAGTACTTGTAGTTGGAGACCACTTCCACCACAGATCCCCCTATATTGGGGTGAAGGTGTGTTTGTTCAGTCTGAAGTTCATGACCATTTCCTTCATCTTCTTCACATTGATGTGAAGGTTTTTCTTCCTTCACCAGTTCTTCAGGTGTTCCACCTCCTGCCTTTAACTGGAGTCATTGTTGTTCTTGATGCATCCAACCACCGCTGTATCATCTGCATAGTAACGAAGGAAGTTGACCCTTTGTTGTTTTTTCAGTGTGTGTCAGAATCTCAGAATCAAACTTGCATTTGATTCTGACACACATGATGCGGGGAGTATTGATTTATAGGAGAGCGGCAGGATGTAAACTTTAAGGACTAACACAGTGAGATGATGAGGCACAAAGGTAAGGGGTTCCTGGCTAGATCTCACAGGAAGGTAACTTAGGAGTTGGTTGAGGAAACAGATTTCCACAAAACGCTGTAGACTTGTTACCCAAAGGTCTTAAATGTTCCAACGGAGATCTACTGAGCCACAGGTCCTTAAACACAGCAGGCCTCATCAGGCTGGATCAGGAACAAGTGTCAGAGGTAAGGTCTGCTCTTCCACCCAAGAGCTGCAAGAACTGTGGTTAGAGACAAGAAAACACTAAATCTCCACTGAGATTACTGTACATTTACTGTGAGGCTAACTGATCCTAGACATCCATACATTTTCTCTGCTCACTTATAGGGATGGGGCCGATCCGATCCAGTATCGGTATCGGTATCTGATACCAGCATTATTTAAGTATCGGGTATCGGATCAAACCTGCCGATACTTTTCCGATCCAGCTTCAAAGAGCACTTGTGTTCAATCACAATCTGTGACTGCCCTTTTTAACATTGTGTGAGATAAACCCAATGAAGACACTCTTAAGCCTTACAATAGGGGGGTTCCCTATTGTAAGGCTTAAGAGTGTCTTCATTGGGTTTATCTCAAACAATGTTAAAATGAATAGTTTGGGTGCAAAAGTTTCATTATACAGAGTCAAATACCTGAACAGTATTGGATCGGGAAAGTATCAGTATCGGGCGATACTGAGTTAAAAAGTATCGGTATCGGATCGGAAGTGAGAAATGTGGATCGGTGCATCCCTACTCACTTATCTATTCAGGGTCGAAGAGAGTAGGTTTCTATCTCCAGGTCTAACTGGGTGAAAAATTGGGTACATCCCAGAGAGGTCGCTAGTCCGCCATAGGGATAGTTCAAGACATCTGAGCTGAAAACCCAAAGCATTAGATCAGGGGTGTTCAGACTTTTTCAGCATGCGAGCTACTTTTGAAATGATCAAGTCAAAGTGATCTACCTACTATAAGGCCCCGTTTACACGAAAACAACCTGTGGAAACATTAGTGATTTTTCAATGTTTATTGGGGGTAATAAACAAAAAATAAGCTGGTTTACATGAAAAATGCTGTAGTTTTCATGTCAGTCGGGTTGCCAGATAAGAAATTATGAACTATAGTATAGTACTGTGGCTTTAAAATTATAGTATTTTGACCTAAACTGTTGTGTTTGCTGAGTAAAGATGTTCTAAGATTCAATTCAGTTTATTTATATAGCGTCAATTCACAAAATAAGTCATCTCAGGGCACTGAACAGACTATTTTTTTTCTACCAGTACTACCTCGGAGATCTACCAGTAGATCGCGATCTACCTAATGAGCACCCCTGCATTAGATCATCAGTTTTGAATTATGATATTTGATGGTACTTTTTACACAGCCTGAATCACAGACACTTTGTGCTGTCCTCGCTGGTGACCAGTTACTGTACTCTCCAATCAGAAGAAAAATTTTGTCAGAGCAGAAATACTGAAACTAAACTTTTTCATTCAACCTTAATTCATACATGTTCAGTGGGATTAATCTATATAAATAAAGGTTGAATGATAAACAACTTGCTTCAAACAGAATGAGTGAGTTTAACAATTAAAAACATTCTGAACTGTACTTGCACAGAGCTACTCCCGTGAATGCTCTGAATAAAGTAGAAACAGCTTATACACTGTTGAAATATCCACGTTTTCACTGCGTACAAATTGGCCCATTGTTATTATGAAGATAAACACAATTGTGTATTTTATTTGTATGGAGAGTTTAAAATAAAGCTTGATATATATGTGTAAAAAAAAAAATATATATATATATATATATATATATATATAGGATATATATAAATTTCACAATGATATTTCAGTATTTGATGTAAATTATATTGAGAAAATTGCCACTTGTTCTCAAATTGGTAGTTTTTGATCTTCCAGCGGTTTTACTGTATATGCATGCAGTCATGATTTATTTGCTCTGCAGATATGAATCCCTTATGAACCTGACTTCTTTTGGGGGCATAAAATGTAATTGTCCTTGCAGTAAACCATTGCATTTTTTTCTAAAGTCAAGGTAAATTTGTAGGAAATAAATTTAACTTAGCGTAACTTATGGAAATAATATTGGCAATGTTTCTGCAGCTATGTAATCAGCACCCTTGAGCTGATGGTGGCAGAAGACTACATGATTGTGTATCTGAGTGGAGCGACACCCCACAGAAAAATGCCCGGCCTTGGCTGGTTGAAGAAGTGCTATCAGATGATTGACAGAAGGTGGGTTCTGGTCGTCTCCCATCTAGAACGTGAAACTAGTTCAAGACCTGAATCTTTCAGGACTGAAGGTAAAAATTAATCTTGTTTCATCAGCCCATCTAACATGTGATATTTTGCTGTGTTCAGGCTCAGGAAGAACTTGAAATCCTTTATTATTCTCCATCCATCGTGGTTCATCAGGGCCATTCTAGCCATTACCAAGCCGTTCATCAGGTAATGTCAGCTGACCCCCTGCGTTTGTTAGAAACTGATATCCAATCAGCTATTGAAACTTTATTGATGAATAATGAGCAAATTTTCAATAAAATTCACACATTCTAATATTATTTGAGACAAATCTTTGCTTTTTATGCATTTATTGACAATGTATTAATGGGCTCAAACAATACATTTATTTTCATTCAGTTTGAACAAAATCTTTTGGAAAGATCCTTCAATGATATTAGGACAGAGTCAGACCGCTGTGTAGATTCTTAGTAAGCTTGAGTTCTGGGCTGTGTACAGGAAAATCAAATATTAAAAAAAGTTTATTGCTTCCCAAATCACTTTTTTCATGTGAGCTTGAGAAGTCCTGACATGGTCACCTTTGAATTTGCCCATATAATCAGGAAGCAAAAATCTGGTAATAGAAAAACTTTAATTTAAGTAAATTCAGATTAACATTTTTGTTACATACATTTAAAGCCAGGTTATGCTCCTGCAGGCTTATAGGGTAGGAGCAATGGGAGCTCTACTTCTCTAACCCTGCCCCCACCCATCGATATGAAATAGGGAAACATTTGAACTCAACATGCAACGTATGATGTTTTCAATGCCACAATGTCCAGTCTTTATACTCTCATTCAACTTTGCTTTCATATGACTTGCAGATATATTTTTTTCTCAAGAGTAAAAAGCACACATATTTTTATTCCCAATATCTTAAATGAATTCATAGCAAATTCATAAAGACCAGATAAGAACAATTTATAAAATAAGAAACAATATCTGCAAAATTTTATTATTGACTTTTAAAGCATTACATGGTGAGGCTCCTAAATATTTATTGGACCTTTTGAAGCCTCTTTGTCCATCTAGAACTCTGAGGTCTTCCAATAAGCTACTGCTGACAGTTCCGAGAACTCATTTTAGAACTCGTGGCGATAGAGCATTTGAAGTGGTGGCTCCGAGGCTCTGGAACGCTCTCCCTATAACAATACGCTGCTCCGAGTCAACAGCTGCATTTAAAAACAGTCTTAAGACTCATCTCTTCAGACAGGCGTTTGGTTAACTTTGTACATTGTTTTTAGAGCTAGTTATGTTTTACCTTTTTGTATAGTATCTCTGTGATTTTATGATTTTATTTCTGTGATTTTATGATTTTATTTTTCCTCTTGTGAAGCACTTTGTGACTCTCATGTCTGGGAAATGTGCTATATAAATAAAAATTACTAAAATTACAATGCTTTTCTCATATTAATGGTTAATGTGCCCTTAAATAAGAAAAGAGAAAAATTTGTGACCAAATGTCAACCACCATGTGTTTGTTTACCTACAAAAACAGCCAAAGTGACTAGAGTAGGTCAAATGTTAAAATTATGAGATACATTTGTTTACTTTCCAGTACATGATATATGGCTGGCTTTAATGTGGGTCAGTCACATATTCAATGGAGTGTTTTGTTTACATTGAGTGCATTCCTGCAGCTTAGAATTGCATATTATATTTAAATACAGGAGTAAACTCTTTAAAACTGTAATATTTGATAAAGTTCTGGAGATTCTTTTTTATGTTCGATTTCACACTTCGCAATGAGTAAGCTCATAGTTTTACAAACAAATACATCAGTAAATTATTGAATTATTTATTTTTTCAACAAAAATTTAATTATCATTATGGGTGACTCCATTTTTCTGCTCAGGCTGTGGTTCGTTGTGGCATTAAGATAAACTGTTATATTTATCAGGCAATTTGTTTTTTATGTTTACAGACAAGACATGAGTAACTTAACAGCTTCATCAGCCCAACAGAGCAAAATCTTCTGACATTTAGTCAAACAGTTAAACTAAAGTATTTTTATTGATTTATCAGAAATATGTTGATCACTAGTTTCTAACCCTAATTAGCGTGTATGGCTGAAAATTTGTAATTTGGCATTTTATTAACAAGCCTACTCACAAAATGCAAATTATAAGAAAAGAGAATATTTAGACATTATTAAAATCTAATATTATGCATCCCCTGTGATTTTTCTTGTCGACACGTGTCTGTCGTTGCACTTACACCTTTATGACTATGTGCTTGCTTCTCTTTCGACAGTGCCAAGTTTAGCAGCAAGATTAAGTATGTGCACAGTTTGAATGAACTGAAGGAAATTATTCCAATGGAT
>JBBPBX010000185.1:128027-149495 GCA_038048925.1 Garcialebias charrua | reverse complement strand
ACTGTATATATACTGTATATATACTGTATATATATATATATATATATATATATATATATATATATATAATATATTTTTTTTAATATAATATAGCACCACTTTAAATGTGTGAATATTTGCACCATCACAATCAAGTCAGAGGCATCAGCTGCTTTTGGACAAACTGAGATAACCAAGCCTTTTTGCTGATGTGGAAAGTGGAGCTGCTCAGATCATCGCTGCTCACAACTCGTTTGAGTTCACTGGTTTTAGTGTTGGTGAAGCAATGTTTTTATGTAAATTGATTGCATTTGATTTCATATTTATTGCTATTGTTTATTGACTGGTTTTAAACATTAAACCAACAGCACTTGTTGCACCAAATGTGCTCAATATGTAAACTTTTTACTTGATTTGAAGATTTTTAACAATAAATATAATGAAAAGTACTGGTAAATAAAATATTTCTTCTCATTTATGGCTTATAGAAGTATATATCTGGTCTATACAGTTGGTTTATACTAAACAGGTCTTTCTTGTAAATGAGTCCTCGTGAATCAATGAAGGTTGAATGAATTTAACATTGTAGTGGGGAATCTTCTCTCAGTAGAGAAGAAAACTTTACACAGGATTATAAACTGAGCTGATTTCAATACAATAGTTCAAATTCAACAGTTTTGTTACATTTTCACTATATATCGTATTTAAATACAAACGTCGGTGTTAAAGTTTCCTCATCGCGCTGCCTTTAGTAAAATTCCTTTTTTGAATTTGTGCAATGAAGAACATGACCCCAGCGCCCTTGCTTGTTTGTTTCCACCCGCCTGATTAAAACAATGAGGTTTTGTGACGGATCAGATTAAACCTGTTGTGAAGCACGTAGTACTGTACATGCTGTCCAATACGTGCACTCCCTCACAAACCGTGCCGTCTTTTTAAAGGAGTGTTTTCTTTTCTTGTAAAGAAATTCTCACAGAGTGCAACCGGGTGATGTTTTAACCTATTGACTGGATCTATAACATCATAATTTGTCGACTTGAAGAGGTTTCTAGAGTTAGCTTTTAGCTCTGTTCCTCGTAAATAAGCAAATGTTCCTTCAGATAAGAGAACGGTGAAGTTATTTTTGCTCTGTTTGCCGAACAAACCTGATCCAGGCTGCACTGGTGCACCTATGAATAAGTAACATGCTTGAAAAACCTTTTGCATTACTTTATTATTCCAGCAGAAATATTATGATCTCGTTTGAAGTCTCCCACGCTGCACAAGTAGTGCTACAGCTAGCTGTCGCTGCTGTTTGTTCTTACAAATAACCGCATTATTCTATGCTAATAACCTTGTACTGTATTGTGAAACTAATTAATGGCTTTGTGAAAGTTTAAAAAACACATTTGGACAAATCATTATAATTGTTTTCAATAAGTTGTTTTAGGATGGCAGTGATCCACGTAGGTCTTGACCCCTCAGATTATCTGTTAACTCATCAATCCTGTCAGAATAAAACTACAGTATATTTCTTCAATAATGGTCGTTTATTAACCTAACCTAACAAAGATCCATCTGCAACAAGATTGGCTTGTATTAATAGGTTAATTAGGTGTTGTTGTTGTTGTTGTTGTTGTTGTTGTTGTTGTTGTTGTTGTTGTTGTTGTTGTTGTTGTTGTTGTTGTTGTTGTTGTTGTTGTTGTTGTTGTTGTTGTTGTTGTTGTTGTTGTTGTTGTTGTTGTTGTTGTTGTTGTTGTTGTTGTTGTTGTTGTTGTTGTTGTTGTTGTTGTTGAGTTAATAACAATGAGCGATCTGATGTAATTCTGAATATTTCTCCACTCGAACAAATCATTTTTTTTGTTTTTGAATTGGTGGCTCAAAGCATGGGCGTAGCCAGGATTTTATGAGGGGCGGTTCGTTTAAAGAAAAAGTGGACCTTGAAAGAGCAACACGCCTCGGTGGTTCACTGGAAACGCGTCGGGTTGCCGCTCCAAACCTTTTCTCGACTCGGGTTCGAACCTCACTTGGTTGAACTTATTTTACGTTTGTCTTTTATTGGATAAAAAAAAGGAGTTTGTGTTATCCACAGGCATATTAACTCTTTTTTTTTTATCCAGTAAAAGACAAACGTAAAATAAGTTCAACCAAGTGAGTTTCGTGCTGGTCATAAAATTAAAATATCATGAAAAAGTTGATTTATTTCAGTAATTCCATTCAAAAGGTGAAACTTGTATATTCATTCGTTACACATAGACTGATATATTTCAAATGTTTATTTCAGATGTTTATTTTAATGTTGATGATTGTAACTGACAACTAATGAAAACCTCAAATTCAGGATCTCAGAAAATTTGAATATTACTTAAGACCAATTAAAAAAAGTATTTTTAGAAATGTTGGTCAACTGAAAAGTATGAACATGAAAAGTATGAACATGAAAAGTATGAACATGAAAAGTATGAGCATGTACAGCATCAATACTTAGTTGGGGCTCCTTTTATCTGGATTACTGCAGCAATGCATCGTAGCATGGAGTCAATCAGTCTGTGGCACTGCTCAGGTGTTATGAGCCCAGGTTGCTCTGATAGTGGCCTTCAGCTCTTCTGAGTCTGGTGTATCACATCTTCCTCTTAACAATACCTCATAGATTTTCTGTGAGGTTAAGGTCAGGTGAGTTTGCTGGCCAATTAAGAACTGGGATACCATGGTATCCCAGTATATGGTACCAGCATATGGTACCATGGTATATCATGTTCATACTTTTCATGTTCATACTTTTCAGTTGACCAACATTTCTAAAAAAAATACTTCTTTTAATTGGTCCTAAGTAATATTCCAAATTTCTGAGATCCTGAATTTGAGGTTTTCATTAGTTGTCAGTTACAATCATCAACATTAAAATAAACATCTGAAATAAACATTTAAAAAATATCAGTCTGTGTGTAATGATTGAATATAATATACAAGTTTCACTTTTTGAATGGAATTACTGAAACAAATCAACTTTTTCACGATATTCTAATTTTATGACCAGCACCTGTATATGAATGTTTCTGTTCAGTGTCCTGAGTCGACTTCTGTTCTCATCTGTTATATAAATAAATTGAATTGATAAGCAGAGGAACATTCTGCAGCGAGGGAGACGTTCGTTTCTGCCGTGCTGATTTTTCTTCTCCGTGGCCTTTCAGGTTCTCTCCCAGACCGACTGCAGGTGAGAGTCAGCAGACCACGTTAGGACAGCGAGGCACCAGTCCTGCACTCGTCTTCTTCCCTGTGCGATGTTGAAGAGTGGCACGTGGCCAGGCAATGCTGCCGTGGAACCCTTGAGCAACATGGACAGTTCGGGAAGCTGCGACAGTGTGATCAGTGTGAACTCTGGCTGTGTGAGTGCTGCTCTGTTTGTTGTGTAACTCAAACCACAGATGCTCATCTCTGGCATCCCTGACTGAACAATGATGTCATAATGAGTCTGTGGTTGGAAAGTTAAAGGAAGAAATGGAATCTGAGCTTCAGGTTTTGACGCCACTCACACACGCGATCAAATTAACTTAAAAAGTCAAATGTTTTATTTATTTATTTAATTTATTCATTTCAAATTTAAAACACAAAAGAAACAATTTATACACCATATGGAAAAAAAAAACAGATTTTAAATGAAAGGAAGCAGAAGAAGAATAAACTTCTTATATCTGCCCCTTCTTAAAACACAATTAATTCAAACAATGATTATCCATGAACCAAATTAATAACTCATAATAATTTGCCGATTTATAGTACATTTAGTATTTACCATTTATAGATATCTTTTCAAGAATTTACTCATTTTCTTGAATATAGACATTGACTTAGCTTTTTTGACATAATTTTCCAAACTATTCCATAGACTTATTCCATGTATTAAAGTAAACCGACCCTTTAAACTAGTTATATAATGTGGTTTAACAAAAACATCTGTTCCCTTAAGATTATAACAACTTTTCCTTTTTACAAAATGCTTTTGAATATTTGAAGGTAGTGTGTAATTTTGTGCTTTATACATTAATAAAAAAAATATTATATTCCACCAGATCATAAAACTTCAGTAGTTTCAATTTACAAAATAATATGCTTGATGGACGACAGTAATGCATTCTTGTTATAATTCTTATAGCTCTTTTTTGTAAGATAAAAATAGGCTTTGTTATAGTTTTGCACGCTGCTCCCAGACATCAACACAATAAATTAAATGTGGTACTAGAATTGTATTATCCAGCAAATACAAAGCTTTATCATTCAATAAATCCTTTACTTTATATAGTACTGCTGTGGATTTAGATATTTTAGTTTTAACAGAATTTATGTGCTGTTTCCATGACCGTTTATCATCAATGATTACACCCAAAAACTTAATTTCACTCATTCTACATATTTCAAACCATCAATTTTGAAAGGAACAACAGTAGTTATCTTTTTTTTTTTTTTACTAAAAATCATCTAATTTGTTTTATCAATGTTCAACAATAACTTGTTTAAATTAAACAAAGTTTGTATGTTAACAAACTCCTTCTTCATTAACTCAATCATCTGTTCCAAGTCATTACCCAAATAAAAGAAAGTGGTATCATCAGCAAAAACAACACATTTAAAGATGCCAGACACATTCATCAAATCATTAATATATAAAATAAACAACTTAGGTCCAAGTACAGAGCCTTGTGGTACTCCACATGAATCACTACAGAGGCTAGATCTTATATCATCTATTTGTACAAACTGTATTCTGTCTTGCAAATAACTACGTATCCACTGTGTGAGGAAGTGAAATGAAATAATTTTTAATCTTCAGTGGTGAAGTCGTTGCGTTGCATCTGTTTGAAAAGGCTCGTGTCTTCTGTTTGGAGTGATTCTAAAGTTAGATTGTCGTAGTTGTTCTACAGTTTTAGTATATTTGACAGTGTTTGTGCTGTTTGCAGAGTGATGACAGTATGGAACACCTGACTCCAGAGGAGAGGGCGTGCCTCATGTTTCTGGAGGAAACCATCGAAGCTCTGGAGGTGCAGGAGGACAGCGGCTTGTCTAACGACGAGCCAGACTCTTGGACAATTACAAAAGATCATAGAAGAGTCAATGGTGTGTTGTTGTTTTTATTTTTTATTTTTTTGTCTTAGCTAATTACTGACAAAAGACAAAAGATGAGCAAAAATGCCTGTGTTGTGTTCGGTTGTAGTGTAAGCAAAATATCTCATAAACCATGGGACAGAATTTAATAAAATTCTCAGCAGGTTATCACTGGATGTTCATCTACAGCTATTTAACATTTAGAGACTATTCAAGATGGCCACCATAGCTAGTCGACTTTAGCCACAGTGAAAATGACTGTACCTCAGTCAGCTTACAAATACTGTACTGTACTAAGCTAAACCTTTGTGTGGTAGAAGTTAAATTATTCCCAGCTCATGCTTTGAGTGCAAACAGATTATTTATTACATTATTTTTACTTGTTTGATCAAAACTGTTAAAACTCCACACTTTCTCAACTTCATGTGATCTTAGTCTAAAACTGTGGCATGAAAGGTGTCGGGTGATATGAATCTTTTGAAGAACTGCTAAACTAAAACAGTTTTCTCTCGTGCTCCTTCATTAACTGAAGTGTTGGTTTATTGACGGTGTTTTAAATGTTTTAGGTATTTCCAGTTTGGCATCAGAGACTGGAAGTCAGGGAATGCCCCCACCTTCCCCCTTTGAAGCAGTGGACCCAGCACCCATGACATCAACCCCTGAGAATCAAACGGAGCGCCGTGCACTGAACCAGAACCCTGAACCACGCTCCACCACTGCTCCAAGTGCTCCTCCCTTTGAATCGGCCCCTGCTTGTACATCTCCCAGAAACCCAGATGAGGTTCCAGGTTTAATCCTGAATGGGACTCTTGATCCAGAGCACGTCGCCAGTCCTTGGTCCTGGTCTGGAGAGAAGACCTCTGAGGTTGATCTGAGTCTACTCCCTCCCCCCTCAGACTTCATGGATGAACTGGACACTTGCTCACAGAAACTGAACGGTGTCCCCACAGAGCCTGAACTGCATGTTGAACTGGTACCACTAGACTCAGCAGACTCTGTGAGTAAGGTTTCAGAGAACTCATTGACCGAGGAGGACCCTCCAAGCAGTCCTCCACCAGATCCTGCGTCTGTTTCTTTTATAAGTCTCCCTCCTGAGTTTTCTCCACCCAAAAGTCCACCTCCTGTGGCCCCCAAGCCTAAAAAGCTCCCTGCCAGCCTTGTTTTGCACCCACAAAAGACAGTGGTGGGTAGTTCTGATGGAAGCTTGCGGTCTTCGCTGCCCACCAGTGGTGACCAGATGCTGGGGGACCAGCAGAAGGTCCACATGGAGGCCCTTCGGAAGCTGGGACTGCTCAAAACAAATGAAGGAGAAGCAGGCCTTGAAAAAAGCTCTACGCTTCCTCTCAAAAATAGAACGCGACAGTCGTGGGCAGGCCCATCGCCCCTCAGCCCAGGAGTTTCTCACGCATTACCCCTGACGCCATCGTACACCCACCTCAGCAGCCCCCCTCCTGCATCAGCCTCCCTTCAGTTTGTGCCCTCTGCTCCTGTTTTGACAGTTTCTCCTCCATCACCGGACCCCGACGTTCTGCCAGCTCCTGCAGCGTTCAGCGATCCCAGCCAACCTCTGCCTTCAGTTAACGAACTGCCCGCTGGAGCAGATGTTCCAGATGCTGATGTGAGGAGCCCTGCTCCTGCACCAGTCAAACAGCTCACCTCACCAAAGGTCACAAACATGAAATCTGCGACCCTGGAGTGCTCTGGTGTGGGTGTAAGCTCTTATCTGACGGGTCAAACCCCCACCGAGGCCGAGCAGAGCCAACAGCACAGCAGCCGGCCACAGCCCCCCTCCCTGGGGTGCACAAAGGACCTTTCATGTGCCAAAGAAGAGGATTTGCAGGTAACCCCCACCACCAGCAAACAGACGGAGCCTCAAAGACACGTGCATGCCCACAATGTTGTCCAACACCCCAGGGGGGAGTCCAAACCACCTCGATCACAAGGCGTCAGCGTTCTGATCTGCCCCCGGCCTGAGAACGTAGAGGAGCGGCGCGAGGCGCTGAAGAAGCTGGGACTGCTCAGAGACTGAGCCCCACTTCCACCACAGACTCCCCCGACCTTTATACAACGCATCAAGGGACTGTCACGGCCTCCCTTACATATATTTATTTATCACAAAACAGGACGGTTTAAAATATTCATCGACTCAATTTGTGTTTTTTTTTTTGTAAATTAAATTCTGTAACTGTTATGAATCATTGTTGAACTGAATTGAAAAGAAGTTGCACATTTATTTTCCTCCTTTTATGTTTTGCATGTTTCCAGGATGAAGCTGTGTACTGCAGTCCTTTCACACACCTCATTTTTTTAACGTTTTAAAATGTGCCTTTGTTAGTTTTTCCTTCCGTTTCCTGTATTTTTATACGTAGTCTGCTCAGCACATGTTTCGTCAGTACAATTAGCACCTTCCATCAGAGACTCTTCTAATAAATGCATATTAAAAGTCTTTTCAGCATTTCTGAAGCATACCTTTGTGTAACTTGACAAAGCCGGCAGGTTGGTTTAAGTCTGAAACGTGGTTGACCTGATGACAGACGCATCAAGATACAGTTGTTCCTTCAGCCACTGATTATCTTGGAGTCTGTGTCCGTCTGAGTCGTACATATCACTGCATTGATCAAAAGTTTGTTTCCTGCGTCTGGAAGATGTCACGTTTGTAGATGTCAGCCCCCGTGTGTCGCGTCAAATCGCACGTTGGATCAGTGGTTTTCTGCCTTTGATTCCGACGTGATGCGGGGGAACAGGTGCAACCGGTTTCTGCAGCCTTCATAAAACGTCCTCTTTGCCCAAGATAGCTCATTTTCAAGTTTGCTCTGTCTGAGACTTTCTTCTTCATCCTGGCTGCAGACATTTAAAGACAACTTGTATTTCCTGCAAAAATGCAGTGTGAACACTTATGGATGAAGAACTTGATGAAAAACAGCTGAAATTAGCTTAAAACATGCTGAAATGAAAGAACAAGTCTAAATTAGCAGCAGAAAACACATACAGTATTTGCTGAATTATGTTAAAATAATCAGAAATGAGCACAAACATTAGAAGAAAAATGCTAAAATTACCAAAAAAGTAATCGGCGAGAAGAAAGTGGTGCACGAAGTGAGCTAAAAAATGTGGAATTAGCTGAAAAAGCTAAAATGAGCATAAAACAGCTAAGTACCGTAGTAACTGAAAAGGCTGAAACTATCAGAAAAACGCTGAAAGGAGCATAAGCTGAAATTAGCAGAAAGAAGTTTAGGCTGAAAGTGGCAGAAATTACCAAGAAAATCTTCATGCTGAAAATGGATGAAATTAGTTAAAAATTACTATAAAGGTAGCTGGAAAGGTAGAACAAGCTTAAATTAGTAGAAAAAAGCAGAAGAAAAAAAACACGTTTGTCCATTTAGGCTGAAAGAAGCAGAAATAAGCACAAACAGTGGAATTTATCTTAAAAAAGCTAAAACTATGCAAAAAAAGCTGAACTTAAAAAATAGAAAGAAGTTAAATTAACAGAAGGAAGGGGCGAGAGCACATTTTTGCTGAATTAGACAGAAAAAAGTTCAAAAGAGCGCCAAAATTGTGGAATTAGCTGAAAAGGCTAAAATTAGTATAAAAACAGCTACCAGCAAATGTGGAATTAGCTGAAAAGGCTAAAATTGGTATAAAAACAGCTACCAGCAAATAGTAGATGAAACTAGCAGAAATAATCCGAAAGGAGCATAACAATTTGAAATGAGCAGAAAGAAGTTAGAATAAGCACAAAAATGTTGTAGTTAGCAGAAAGAATTTGAAAGGACTGCAATGAAAACCCCAAATTCAGTATCTCAGAAAATTAGAATAGTATTGTGAAAAGGTTCAACATTGAACACACCTGGTGCCACACACTAATCAGCTAATTAACTCAAAACACTTGTAAAGGTCTTTAAATGGTCTCTGTAAGTCTAGTTCTGTAGGCTGCACAATCATGGAGAAGACTGCTGACTTGACAGTTGTCCAAAAGACAACCATTGACACCTTGCACAATGAGGGCAAGACAAAAAAGGTCATTGCTAAACAGGCTGGCTGTTCACAAAGCTCTGTGTCCAAACACATCAATAGAGAGGTGAAGGGAAGGAAAAGATGTGGTAGAAAAAGTGTACAAGTAATAAGGATAATTGCACCCTGGAGAGGATGGTGAAACAAAACCCATTTCAAAATGTTAGGGAGATTCACAAAGAGTGGACTGCAGCTGGAGTCAGTGCTTCAAGAACCACCACACACACACGTATGCAAGACAAGGGTTTCAGCTGTCACATTCCTTGTGTCAAGCCACTCTTGTACAAGAGACAGCGTCAGAAGCGTTTTGCCTGGGACTGCTGCTGAGTGGTCCAAAGTTTCTGATGAAAGTACATTTTGCATTTCCTTTGGAAATCAAGGTCCCAGAGTCTGGAGGAAGAGGATATGCACAGAATCTGAAAGTTATGCACCATAACTCATGTTCCCTGAAGGAGGGGAACGAGGTGCAACATAATTGCTATGGGAAATTGCACCCCCGTGCGATTACCTGAAGGAATACACTCACGCCTTTACGGCAGGGGCGTCAGCATCATGCCAGAGTCCCCTCCCTCTGGGTATTTAAGACGTGGACGCCCATCCCACGTCCTCTAAAATGCACTTCACCGAGCTTTCAGCATTGAAAGGGCCAGGTATTGCACCTCGTTCCCCTCCTTCAGGGAACATGAGTTATGGTGCATAACTTTCAGTTCCCTTATCAGTTGGGTCTCTCGGTGCAACATAATTGCTATGGGAATGTAATTCATTCATGCCCTTAAAATGCTCAGCAAAATGCAAGTGAGAACATCTGCCTTAATACGACAGGCATTTCCCAGCTGCTCTCTACAAGGTATGTAGAGAGCACAGCCTGAGAAGAAAAAATGCCACACGTAGAAACATCAGCTTGATGTTACCACTGGACACATAAATGAAACACCAGCTAGAGACAGCACAAGTGTGCTTTGCTAGTGTGATTACCCATCATCTCCTTTTTCCCTGGAAATTTTGAGAAGCAGGAGGAAAAGAGCAAGGGACCCCTTACGCCACTGGCAACCAGATGGCAATGTGGAGGTAAAGAACCCAGTTCAAGCACAGGGTAACCTTCCAGGTCCCCAGGGGAAAAAATGTCATATATACAAGGGGCACGCACGAGTCCCTCATCTGCTCCTTGAACAGACAACTTACTAGGACTGTCAAAGGGGGGCCCATCCTGATGTTGGAGACCTGTTAAAGGAGAGGGGAACCCCTCCATTGAACATCTCCCAAGTAAACATAAACACCAAGGGACTCCCTTGTGTATGTTGTTGCTGTTTGTTTTTGGAGAAAAAGCAATCAAACCTTAGGCCCTCAGCCAGTTCCCTTCAGTGGCCAGGCTGAAATCCGCCACAACTCCGGACGTGGGTGTAGAAGCTGCCCACGTGCCTGAGTCAGCAGATCCCTGTGAGAAGGCAATTGCCATGGCATCCCTGATAACATTGAGATCAGTTCCAGGAACCACGGTCTCTGCGGCCACCTGGGGGCTATCAGAATCAGGGAGACAGGGAGAAGGCTCCCTGATGTACACGTTCCAGTGTCACCTGAATCAGAGGGACAGGTGGAAAGCATAGTACAGCACCCCTGCTGGCCAATCATGGGCCAGAGCATCCGTTCCCAACGGTGCATCTGTTTCCATCAAAGAGAAGTAAAGGTCACACTGTGAGCTAGCTCTGCAAGCGAACAAGTCCACTGAGGCTCTCCCAAATTGTGACCAGACCTGTTCCACGACTCGTGGGTTCAGTCTCCATTCTGACGCCAAGAGAGGCCCTCTCGAGAGGGCATCCGCTCCATAATTCAGTTCACCGGGAACATGAGTCGCCCTGAGCGACAAGATTCTCGGAGCACACCACGTGAACATCTTCTGCGTCAGTTCGAGGAGGGCTTGAGACCTTGTCCCTCCCTCCCTGTTGATGAAGGACACCATGGTCCTGTTATCTGATTTCACCAGGACGTGCTGCCCTACAATCAGACCTTTGCCAAAAAAGTATTTTACTGACAGGAATACGGCCAACAATTCCAGGAAGTTGATATGTAATCTTGCCTCCTGTTTATTCCAAAGGCCACGGGCGTTCTGATTTCTGCAGATCTCCCTCTCTCCAAGGTTCCAGGGCCCTCAGGCACTCTGAATCTATCCTAACCTTTCCTGCTTGACTAAGTAGGGCGGGTTGCGTCTGTTGGTTTAGCCACACTTGTAGGGCCCGCATTTTCAGCAATGTGTGTGGCACACAGGGTATGGCTGCCGCCAAGAGGCCTAAGAGGCGTTGGCACATTTTCAGGGGGACCCGCTGATCCAGTTTAAACTTTGCCAGGCAATGGTAAATCGAGGAAACTCGTTCCTTTGAGAGCCATGCTCTGTACCGGATAGTGTCTACCTGTACTTCCAGAAATACGGTAATCCCTGATGGAGTTAGATCACTCTTTTGTAGGTTTGTGACAAAACCGAGATACTCCAGGTGAGAGATCACCCTGCAGGAGTGTAACTGGGCCTGTATTCTGCTTCCGGCCAGAATCAGGAGGTCATCCAGGTGGTTCCTAAACCTGACTCCTTGATTCCTAAGAGGGGTCAGGGCTACGTCCAGACATTTAGTAAATGTACGAGGAGCAGTCTTCAAACTGAAGAGTAAGGCTTTGAATTCATAAGCCTTCCCCTCGGAGGCAAACCGGAGGAATATTCTGTGTCTCCTCCGCACTTCCACATGGAAATAGGCGTCTTTTGAATCCATTGTACATGCGTAGTCTCCAGGTCTCACAGACTGGAGGACCTGCCGCAGTGTAAGCATCTTGAACTTGAAAGTTCTTATTCTCTTGTTCAGAGTCCTGAAACCTAGGGTCGGCCTCAGGGATTAATCCCTTTTGAGCACCAGGAAGAGCTTGCTGCAATGACCGGAGTGTAGTTTGTGTTTTGGGACAATACTTATTACTCCTTTCTGTAGCATCGTTGACACTTCATCCCTCAGCACGTGCGCGCGTGCTGGGTTATTGTCCGATCGCAGCGCCCCCGCGAAGGGGGGCTGTGCTTTGATGAACTGCAGCTTGAGCCCACTATGTACCGTCATCATGACCCATTCGTTTGGCAGACATGCCCTCCAGGCCTGTGCGTGCGCCATGAGCCTGGAAGGCATGTCTAACTGCTGCTTGTCATGTTTGAGTGCGAGTGGGGTGGCCTTCAACCCCTCTCGTGTGCTCTGGAGCAAGCTGGTCTGCCCAACAGAAGACATTGCAAGATTTGACTGTCTCAGGCAGAACTCGTGTGTCCTACTGCGGTTTATAGTCTGACCTAGTAGTTTGTGTTTCACAAAAGTGGGGCTTGAGTCAAGAACCAGGGCAGGCTGTGCTTTGGTACTTTTATTCTTGTATATGCATGAAACAGTGTTTGTTTTTATTATATATACAGTAGACGAGTTATGTTTAGTGCGCACACACATGTCACCAGCTCCGTGTAGCGTTTTACAAGTGAAGTCTGGGCTCAAAAGGTCAGGTTCCCGTACCGCGTGGGCGGGTAAGCCTGAGGCCCTGTTCTCATTTTGGGACCAGGAGGCGTTCAGTAGTCAGAGACTTTATTGTCGTATGTGGATGGCAATTTCTCTTTATTACACAAGGGTCTGAGTGTTCTTGTGTGTTTAAACGTTCCGAACCAGCTAGTCTGTGCTCCTCTAACACAGGTACTGGTGGTTTAAGTTCGGCATTTTCTCTCCCTCTGTGAGTGAGAGCGCCTGTAATGGTGCAGGGGCTGTCGGACGTTTGGTCGGACGTTTGGTCAACCTGGGCTCATAACACCTGAGCAGTTTCACAGACTGATTGACTCCATGCCACAATGCTGCAGTAATGCAGGCAAAAGGAGCCTCAACTAAGTATTGATGCTGTACAGGTAGTCCCCGACTTACGAGCGAGTTCCGTCTCTAGGGGGCGCTCGTAAGTCAAAAATTCGTAAGTAGGATCACATAGTAAAAAAAAATAAAAATTTTTTTTTTTTTTTTTTTTTTTTATGAATACATGTACAGTACTGGACAGTCACCAAGCACTTAGCCTATCCTAACACAGTTTTTAAAGATGAAGGAATGAGTTGAATTGTCTCCCTTTCACATAAAGTGAAAGTAGCTCCCTTTATGGGAATGGAGCCTGCAGGGAGGAGGGAGACAATTCAACTGACTCCTTCATCTTTAAAAACTGTGTTAGGATAGGCTAAGTGCTTGGTGACTGTACAGTACTGTACATTTATCTATTTATTAAAAATATACAGTACTGTATATACAGTATTTTTATTTTTTATTGTTTTTTATTTATAAATAGATAAATGTACAGTACTGTACAGTCACCAAGCACTTAGCCTATCCTAACACAGTTTTTAAAGATGAAGGAATGAGTTGAATTGTCTCCCTTTCACATAAAGTGAAAGTAGCTCCCTTTATGGGAATGGAGCCTGCAGGGAGGAGGGAGACAATTCAACTGACTCCTTCATCTTTAAAAACTGTGTTAGGATAGGCTAAGTGCTTGGTGACTGTACAGTACTGTACATTTATCTATTTATTAAAAATATACAGTACTGTATATACAGTATTTTTATTTTTTATTGTTTTTTATTTATAAATAGATAAATGTACAGTACTGTACAGTCACCAAGCACTTAGCCTATCCTAACACAGTTAAGGAGTCAGTTGAATTGTCTCCCTCCTCCCTGCAGGCTCCATTCCCATAAAGGGAGCTAGCTCCCTTTATGTGAAAGGGAGACAGTTCAACTCGTTCCTTCATCTTTAAAAACTGTTAGGATAGGCTAAGTGCTTGGTGACTGTCCAGTACTGTACATGTATTCATTTATAAAAAAATAAAAAAAAGTTAATTTTTATTTTTTTATTTTAATGAGATGCATGCTCGTAAGTCCGGGACCTCGTAAGTAAGAGCGCTCGTAAGTCGGGGACTACCTGTACATGCTCATACTTTTCATGTTTATACTTTTCATTTGACCAACATTTCTAAAAATCCAGTTCCCTTTCAGTCAGGTTCACTGCGGTGCAACACATGACTATGGGAATTACGCCACCACGCGGTTCACCTGAAGCAATACAACCACGCCTTTTAAGGCAAGTAAGCGTCAGCCTCAGCAAGGAGGCTCTGCCCTCCTTGCACAAAAGACGATGATGCGCAACGTACGTCCTCTTTGTGCACTTCATCTCTCTTCACACCTGAACTTCGTCAGGTGACCCGTGACTTCCACGCAGAGATGTGACTTTTCTTTTCCTTTTGTTGGTGGCCCCTTGCAGCTCCTGCAGCTTTTCTGCCTGGTGGGCCTGCAGCACCGAGGCCACTCATCCTTGTCCACCCCACCAGGGTCCCTCGGGCCCTGACATGGTTAACGTCAGAGAGTCATCCATAGCCTCATGGGTGGATAAGCTCTCAACGTCACGATGTTCTCGTCGTGGGCATAGGAAAATTACCAGGTAGCGCAGCTGAACAGGTAAGCCGAAAATCCTCCTCCTGGACTGTGCTGGACAGAGAGCCTCTTTGCCGGGGCTAAACGTGGAGGTACTCGTGAGCCCGCTAGCGGTGCTAAGACGGGTCATCGAGCAGCGCAACATCGGTGAAAAACACTTAGTTATTGCGATGAGTTCTACCGTCGATTCAGGCAACATATGAGAAGGTTAGCTAGCAAGCTAGACCAAGCATTTTCACATACCTCACGATGGAGTCCTTTGTTGCGTGTTAGCAGCGCTGATCGTCCGTCCTGTGTTGTCAAGGGTGCTCCTGGTTAGCCATGCTAACCGTGTGAGCTAGCCAGATAGCAGCGAGGTTACTCGACTTCCACTCTCCTTTCTCCGGGGTCATCCGCGAGAAAGGCGTTGAGTGTCTTCGCGTGTAGCATCCCTGAGCAGACCGGACAGGCCTCGTGGGTGTCCGCTGCTGAAAGGGGGTAGCCAGATCCGCTGAAGCAGGTTTGTGAGCCGGAGCTCGCTGCCAGCCGGAGTTCCTCTTCCGAAGACGTCCTCTCGCTGAGCTGCTCGCGGTTGCTGGCCTGTCAGCTACGTTAGCTTAGCAGGTAGCGTGCCGTGCAGTTAGCGTTCGCTAACCGAGCAGCAGAAAAGCAGAAGAGAAAAGGCACAGGAGCTGGGGCTCGCTGGCCTGCTGGTCTTCTTAGAGTTTTGGGTTTTCGCTTTACCTACTCAAGAGCCATGGCTGAGAAGAGTTGAGCTTGTTAGCAGTGCTAACGTTGTCCGGAGACGTCTCCCTCCTCGCGTCGCTTTCGCCGGCTAGCCTGCTACTTGTTAGCAGGGTAGCGGTGTGGCGCAGTTAGAGCCATCGAGCGAAGCAGTCTGTGGAGAGAGGAGAAGGAAACTTTGGGGTGAAGGAAAAATGTGCCGGACCAGCTTTCGCCAGCCCAGCAGTACGCAGGAAAAAATTCTCTGTACGCTCTATGTAGGGAGCGAGCTCACCTCTGGTCGAGCGATGAAGTACAGAGAAGTTCCATGAAGAGTGTTCAGGTTTAAGCGAGGTGAAGGGCAATAAGAGGACGTAGAATGGGCGTCCGCGTCTTAAATACCCAGAGGGAGGGGACTCTGGCGTGACGCTGACGCCCCTGCCGTAAAGGCGTGAGTGTATTGCTTCAGGTAATCGCGCGGGGGCGCAATTTCCCATAGCAATTATGTTGCACCCAGAGACCCGACTGATAAGGGAACCATGTTGCTTGAGGTCCAGTGTCAAGTTTCCATAGTCAGTGATGGTTTAGGCACCATGTCTCTCTTGTAAATGAGTTCTCGTGGCTCAATGGGATTAACTTGCCTAAATAAAGGTTGAATGAATGTCATCTGCTGGTGTTGGTCCACTGTGTTTTCTGTTTTCTGAGGTCCAAGGTCAACGCAGCCATCTACCAGGAAGTTTTAGAGCACTTCCTGCTTCCTGCTGCTGAGCAAATTTATGGAGATGCAGATTTCATTTTCCAACAGGACTTGGCACCTTCACACAGCAAACTCACCTGACCTTAACCCCACAGAAAATCTATGGGATATTGTGAAGAGGAAGATGTGATACACCAGACCCAACAATTCAGAAGAGCTGAAGGCCACTATCGGAGCAACCTGGGCTCATAACACCTGAGCAGTTTCACAGACTGATTGACTCCATGCCATGATGCTGCAGTAATGCAGGCAAAAGGAGCCTCAACTAAGTATTGATGCTGTACATGCTCATACTTGTCATGTTTATACTTTTCATTTGACCAACATTTCTAAAAATCCAGTTCCCTTTCAGTCAGGTTCACTGCGGTGCAACACATGACTATGGGAATTGCGCCACCACGCGGTTCACCTGAAGCAATACAATCGCGCCTTTTAAGGCAAGTAAGCGTCAGCCTTAGCAAGGAGGCTCTGCCCTCCTTGCATAAAAGACGATGATGCGCAACGTACGTCCTCTTTGTGCACTTCATCTCACTTCACACCTGAACTTCGCAGGACCTGCCTCGCGTGACTGAACTGCTCGTTTGGAGGTGAGATTGCTCCTTGCTCAGACCGTCACAGAGGACTTCCCTGCGAGCACTTTGTTTAGCGGACACTAACCTAGTGACGCCTACTTATTTTTCAAGTCTTTTTTCCGCTGTTTCGCCACCCAGTTAGTGGGACGCTAACTGCGCCACACGCATGCCTGCTATCTAACAGAGCTAACAGGCTAGCAGCACGAACAGCGTTGCGAGAGGATTTTCTTAACCCAGCAAAGCCTGCCGTGTTTCAGCTCTCCAGCTGGAAAAGAGCTACCGCGCTCAGGCCCTCGCGGCCCACGCAATGAATGCAGCAGCGATGCTACAGGCCTACCAGGCCGAGAAACTGCAGGAGCTCCAACAGACCAACAACAAGAAGAAGGTGGCTGAGGTCCTAGACGAAGCCCGCAGGGCGGCAGACTTCATCCTTCGCCTCACTGGTACAGCAGCCATCGCCCAAGGGAAGTGTATGGCTGAGACCGTAATCTCTCAACGTCATTTGTGGATGACACTCATTGACCTTCCAGAGGGCCAGCGCTCCCCGTTCCTCCACCACCCCATCGAGCCCTCAGGACTGTTTGGCGGGGTCCTAGAGAGGATCCAAAGCAGACTAGATCAGAGGAGGAAGCAGGAGGAGGCCCTGCGTGAAGGTATGCCCAGAAAACCTTTTGTACAGCCCAGAGACTCGAGAGTGGACAGAGAGGCCCACAGCAGCACCATCGCTCCCTCACCAACGCCCGGCGCATAAGAGGTCGACGTTCGACGGGGAACAACGGTCGAAACCCGCCTCAGAGCAGCATGGACACCCTTCTCAGGCAAACTAGGCCTGGTCGAAGCACAAGTTTGTCCCACGTCAAGCGGGCCAACCCAGAACTTTCTCCACAGGCTGTGACAGAAAGCAGAAGCCAACCTGAACCAGAGCTGCTTCTCCACCTTTTCAGGCATCTCCACCCAGAGGGAAAAAGGAGAGCCGAACTTTTATCGCCAGTAAATGTGCTAAAGAAACCACGACTAACTGGCCCAGAACGTTTAAACACACAAAATCGCTCAAATGTTTGTGTAATAAAGATAAACTGTTGTTTGCACACGACAATAAAGTCTCAAAATGTCCAAAATGTTCTGTGTCCCGACTCGGCGTTAAAGGGAAAACCCCACCATTTTTTAATGCAAAATGTGTCAATAAAGAGTGAGGGGAGCCGGGGCACACAGCCGGCCAACCCCCCTCTAATAAGACACTATCAGTCAGGGGGCCCAATGAGCCCGCGCGGTGGGGCAGAGGTCTGTCTGTCACAGACAGACTCTCTACCTCCCACGGAGGGCTGGAGGCTCCCTCAGTTGAACAGGTTGGGAGGGGCCGCTAGCTCACCCTTACCCCACCTGAAACATGTAAAGCCCTCGGTGAACATGCCCTCCAGACTCGCTGTGCAAGCAGAAGCCTGGGCGGCGTGCAGCCCGTGTCACTGGGTCATGATGACCATAACTCACGGTTACAGGCTGCAATTCTCCAAACGGCCACCACCCTTCTCAACAATATCACAGGCTCGCGCGCCTGTTCTGAGAGAGGAAATTTGCTTGATTCTGCACAAGGGTGCAGTCAGAGCTGTCCCTGCTCACGAGGTAAACAAAGGTTGCTTTAGCAAGTACTTTGTTGTTCCAAAACGAGACGGGGACCTGAGGCCGATTCTGGATCTGAGAAAATTGAACAGACGGCTTCGCTCATACAATTTCAAAATGCTGACATTAAAACAAATAATTCACTTGGTTTGTCCGAGAGATTACTTCTGCACGGTGGATTTGAAAGATGCATATTTCCATATCAGCATTCTGCGTAACCACAGAAAATTCCTACGCTTTGCGTTCGAGGACGCCACATACGAATTCCAGGTCCTCCCTTTTGTGCTCTCAACTGCCCCGAGGACGTTCACGAAATGCCTGGAAGCGGCCCTGGCTCCCATGAGGAGCCAGGGCGTGAGGGTGTTGAATTATCTGGACGACTTGTTGATCTTAACAGACTCCAAGGTCCAAGCAAGATCCCACACGGACCGAATAATGTCACACCTAAAATCCCTAGGCTTTGTCATAAACTCAGAGAAAAGCAATTTGTCTCCATCCCAGATTACTGTTTTTCTGGGATTGGAGATGAACTCTGTTCTATACAGGGCAAGACTCTCAGAGAAACGGGTTTCAGACCTTCAGCTCTGCCTAATGCTGTGATCACACCGAACAGCTTTTCAGCAGCAGGAGCGTCCAGTTTACATGTAAAGTCAATGGGGGACGCGCTTCCAGCCACGTCTTGGCGTCGGGCGTCACGTCGCGTGCGTGTTGAGCGTGCTGGGAAGCGTTTTTCCGTTCACGTGAACCGGCTTCAGCCTCCAAACCGCGCATTCAACATGCTGAAGATTTCGCGGTTCAAACATTCAAACGCCGCTCAACTCTACCTGATTGGTTGGTGTGTCAACCAATCAGGGACAGTCGGGGGGAGAAGAGAGGGGGAGAAGAGAGGAGGAGAAGAGAGGGGGAGAGTCCCTATGTGACGCGGAAACGAGGGTGCGCGCGCACTATGTGACGTATTGTTTGTGGGACACAGAAAAGACCCGCGAGGTCGTGTACTATGGAAGAGAAACTCATTGTAGCTGTGTGTTCGCGACAAGTCCTTCACGACCAGTCAAGTCTGCTCCACAGAGACGGAAATAAAAAGCTCCTCGCCTGGCGGAGTGCGCAGGACTCTCTGCGCAGGACTCTGTATACCGGTAAGCTCCTCCCACACACCCAGCAGCTGTTTCGCGTTCTGGCGTTCAGGTCTGGACACGCTGCATTCACAAGTGCGTCCACTTGCGTGCGTGACGAGCTTTTTGGAGGTTGAAAAGCTGTTCGGTGTAACCACACCATAACACTTTTCCAGCTAGACAAGACTGTATCTCTCAGGCTTTGCCAGCGTTTACTGGGCCTCATGGCGACAGCAATTGTTTGCATCCCTTTGGCTCTGTTACATATGCGTCCTGTCCAGATGTGGCTGCACAAACAGCTACATTCCGCCCTCTCCCCGCAACAGATGAGGGGGATGAAAATCGGCTCAGAGTGCATGAAGGCCCTGAGGCCGTGGAGGAACCCCACAGTGTTGAGCAGAGGCGTCCCACTGGGCGGAGTATTGTCTCGGGTCCTGGTGACAACAGACGCATCAATGACGGGGTGGGGAGCTCTTTGCAGAGGTCAGCACGGATGAGGTGTCTGGACCCTGCAGCAGGCTCGGCTTCACATAAATTACTTGGAGCTCTCGGCAATGTTCCTCTCACTGAAACACTTTTACAGGAAAAGCCTAATCAAACATCAACACGTCCTGATAAGATCAGACAACACGTGTACTGTGGTTCACATCAACAGGGAGTGGGGAACTCGATTCCCATCCTTCCTGGTGCTGACCTAAAAACTGCTTACGTGGTGCAGCTCACGGGTCCTGTCATTGAGAGCAACTCACATGCCAGGGGAGCTAAACTATGGGGTGGACGCCCTCTCAAGAGGAGTCCCCCTCCCCTCAGAATGGCGCCTGCACCCACGTATCGTGGACCAGATCTGGGCACGGTACGGGAGGGCAGACGTAGATCTTCACGCTTGCAGTAGCAATGTCCATTGTACCCTGTTTCATTCCATACTAGACTTGAACGCACCGTTGGGAATGGATGCGCTGGCATACGTGTGGCCGGCGGGGAGATGCTATTATGTGTTCCCCCCGTACCTTTGATCCAAGCAATGCTGGAGCGTGTACGCAGAGGGGCCCTCTCCCTGATACTAGTAGCGCCCAAATGGCCAAAGAAAGCCTGGTTTGCAGAAGTGATTTCACTCCTGGCAGGAACACCATGGCAGCTGCCCCCCCCCACAGGGACCTGCTAACCCAGGCCCACGGGCAGATTTTGCATCCACACCCAGACCTATGGCAGCTTTGGGTCTGGCTACTGAGAAGGAACGCTAATGGCTTCTGGTTTGCCCAGTAATGTGATAAACACAATATAGGGGGCACGGGCGGGGTCTACTCAGACTCTCTACGCACGCAAATGGCGTATTTTTGAGATCTGGTGTCTAGAAAGGAATATCACTCCATATTCCTGTAACTTAGCTCAGCTTCTCACTTTTCTACAGGACTTACTGGAGAAGGGCCACACCTTTTCCACCATACAAGTCTTCCTGTCTGCTATCTCGGCATGCCACGAGGGGTGGGGAGGTAAATCACCTGGTGCCCACCCTCTCATGATACATTTCATGAAGGGCGTGCTGAGGAAGAGGCCCCCGAGAAGGATTTTGTCCCCTTAGTGGGACCTGCCTCTCGTGCTGGACGCACTCTGTGAACCACCATTTGAGCCCCTTCAGAGCATTAAGACAGATTTATTATCTTATAAGACTGCATTGCTCTTAGCTCTGTGCTCAGCAAAGCATGGGGGTGATCTCCACGCATTATCTGTGCATCCAATGTGCACCCAATTTTCCCCAGTCGGGTCAAAGTTCACCCTGCATCCAAACTTTGCATATGTGCCAAAGGTCCCAACTTTAAATTTCAAAAGTCTGGGCTTTGAATTGTCAACTTTTCCTCCTCCCCCTGTTCTGACCTCAGAACAGAGGCGTCTGAACGCGCTCTGCCCTGTTAGGGCCCTGAGCATCTGCATGGAGAGGACTAGCAGTTGGCCCAAAACAAACCAATAGTTCATATGCTTTGCTAAACCTGTCGCTGGCAGGGCCCTGTCCAAGCAGCGTCTCTCCCACTGGGTGAAAGAGGCCATTTCCAGGGCATACAGCAGCAAAGGTCAGCAGGTGCCCAGTGGGGTACATGCTCACTCAACTCGAGGCCTAGCCACTTCCTGAGCCTTGTTTAGAGGTGTTTCAGTAGCAGATATCTGTTCTGCTGCAAACTGGTC
>JBBPBX010000185.1:90184-116737 GCA_038048925.1 Garcialebias charrua | reverse complement strand
CTTGGATTAAATAAATACTGACAGTCGGTTTGAAACTATTACTGTAGTTGCATATTTGTTTTCAGGATTACATGTTAAAAGGATTTCCTGTTTTTATGACTTCCTTTTCTGAACTTATACTTATCTCAAGTTACATAATATCATACTTGTCTATTACAGCCTCATATAAAATCAATAATAATAATGATGATAATAATTTTAAAGCAAACAGAGCTTTGGTATCAAAATAGTATTGATATTGACAGATATCCAAATCCAGGTAATGGGATCGGATCGGAAGCGAAAAAAATGTGGATCAGTGCATCCCTAGCCACAAGTGCCATATGTAATGGTCCCTTTTTAAGTAGTAGGGGATTTTAGTTTAAAATTCTGACATGAAAGGTGGCAAGTGATATGCCTTCAATAAATGTTAGGTCTTTAAATTTAATTAAAGTATAAACTGCAACATCAAATGTTTATGTGACTGGGCATGGTTTTATTCAGACAGGAAACAGTGCATTTAATATTGACATTATAAAGAAAACTTTGTACAGTACTGCATCTTTTTTAAGGGGCTAAACTCTGCGTTCAGAGCACAACTTCCTACTTCTAAAAAAAGGTCTACTTCTACTTTCTTTTCTTCCACTTTGCTTTTAATCTGTCTTGACACTGTTGTGCAGCATATAAACCAGCCGTGACACCCGTTTGAAAAAAATGGTATAGACTTAACAGTAACAGATTATTTTTTGTGGTCAAAGCGGTTATAAACTGAATCCACCATCCTTTTACTGTCAAAACTATGAAAGCATTGAAAAATATTTGAAGGGTTCATTGAGGAGTTGTACGTAAGGAGAAGATCTTTGTTGGGTCATTCAGTTTGTTTGGATGTACACTTCCCAAATTTGCATGAAATCCATACAAGTGGTTCTGACATGAAAACACACACATAAAAAAATAAATAAAATAAAATAACTTTTGACTATAGTCACATCAAAAGCTGGAAAAACCAAGTAAATCAGAAACATAGTGTCCATGGCGTGAGAAGAATTCATTGTTTTCTGAATGATTTCCAAATTTGTGGCAATAAATCAAACTTTAAAACAATGTGCAAAATGTGCCGTCACATGGAATCAAACAGTTCGCCACAACTTTGAAGAAGACGCCAGTGACAGAATCATGAACTGGTGGAATTTGACTAAAAAGAGAAGGGGAAAGAATGCAACAACAGCCTTGGAAAAAAAACTACAACAATCAAAGCATCAGTTCATCTGGACTTGCGAAGCTGCAATTTTTTTCTTCCTTAACAACATAACAATATAATGTGTTTATTGCGGGTAAATTTTCTGATGACAAGTGAAGAGGAGAATTTGATTTTGTTTTTGCATGTGACTCAAAATGAGGAGTCACCTCATCTTGTTTTCCTAATTGTGGACTGAAGTGGTCCAATAGTTACTGTTGTGTCCCCAGCCTGTGGTCTCGGCGTCTTTAGACAGGAAGATAAATGCGCCTGCTGTGGGCAGCGTCATTATTAATGTAAAGTGACATCATCGCGTGGTCTGCTTGACGGCAATCAGGCCTCGCTTTCTGCAGCCACTCTATGCACTCCAGATGTTGGTTTGATTAAAGACCTAAATGATACTGAAGGAGCTGAGAGGGAGGAGGAGATGTAGCCCAGGTCAACGACTGGATTCTAATTCCCTCAAAAGTAAAACACATGGACGGAAGTTTTCCATCTTCAACGTGTCTCCTACGCGGCTTCATCAAAGGTGGCCAATACAGTACCTGGTTTCAAGCAACTGCAACACGATGATGCATACAATAATGCAACCATTTGTCGTTGTTTAAACAGGAATACTGCAACGACTGAACAAATATTCAAAATTAAAAAAAACGTTTATCATCCTCTGAGGAGGATGTCACCATATTGTTGATTTTCTTGACTTTTCATTTGTCCTCAGGATGCTTGACACGACTGCAGATTACAAAACACAGCAACAAAATGGAAAAGAACAAGACACATTTCACAGCATTTAAGTAAGAAGACACAAACAAAACCAATAATCTAGAGCATCATTTTTATGTCCACTCATTTGGAGCCTCATTTAGGTTGCCTCCGGGCAGCAACTTGTAACATGTCCTGGAGGTTTTCAGTTTACTGTCCTGATCCACGTTCAGTCTTGCTTGAATTTTGATTATGTTCAGAAAGATTGCAGAACAATTTCCTTATCAAAATAGTTGCAGAGTTGCTGCAGCTTTTGTCTTGGGGGGGTCTCATAATCAAGATTTGCATTTGGACACCTATATGGGAGCTGTCCTCTGACAGAAAACGTCCAGGTCGAAAAACCACACCAAAGAGATATAATGATGAATAAAGCTGGTCCAAATGTTTGCATCTTTATTTAAGTGTGCTCCAGCAGATTAAATCATAAGACTGCTCCCAAGGCAGGTACAAAGCAAACCGAGGTGGGCATTGGAAAAATGTGCACGGCAAGGGCGGCCGGCCAATAGGGGGCGCTAGGGCACCGCCCCACTGGAACTTCTGGAGCTATTTACCATTTTACACTGAAGACTTAAAAAAAATTAATAAAAATGAAATAATAAAATAAAAATATTTTGAAATATATGCACATATGTTTTTAGTTGTGTAGGATAAATATTTTATGAGCAATGATGAGTTATATTGTTTGTTTCAAAAAACGTTTTCTGATTGGTGACGTACGTCCCTCTTAGGATGGTGCGCGTGCCAATAGCACTGTTTTGTACCTCGGTGCAAATATGCCAATAAAGATATATTCTATTCTATTCTATTTCCGGTCCTGGGGGCGCATGCATCTTATCTATAGACTCTCGTTATAAATGGCGCATGCACAGTTATTCCACAATGTTACAAAACAATGGGAAGATGCAGGACGCAGATTTCAGTGCCCTGGACCTGTCCAACATGAGCTGTACTTACCGGTCAAGTGGTTCCGTATTTTTTTTTTTTTGTCTGGGAAATGAGCTATGAAGTGACAAGCAGGATGGCTCAGGTAGGTTTTAAATCATTGGAAGCCCTTTATCCATATTTGCCATTTCTGACTGATATACCTCTCAACTTTTAGAAGTCTCTGTTTGTGAAAAAGCCTTCAGCTGACTGTTTATTCTAAAAGTGGGAACTGGTGAGTTTGTTTCTGGAGCTAGCATGCAAATGCTAGCCTTTATTTAATGCTTATATTATTATATTACAATTATTGACTGATATGCCTCTAAACTTTTAGATGGCTTTGTTTGTGAAAAAAACCTTCAGCTGACAGCAAGTGGGAACTGGTGAGTTTTTTTCTTTGTTTGTTTGTGGAGATAGCATGCTAGCGCTAGCCTCCAGGTTCCCTTTCAGTCATGTCTCTCGGTGCAACATATGCTATGGGAATTGCGCCCCCGCGTGATTACCTGAAGGAATACACTCACGCCTTTATGGCAAGGGCGTCAGCGTTGCGCCAGAGGCCCCGCCCTCTGGGTACTTAAGCCGCTGACGCCCATCCAACTTTCTCTATTTGCCCTTCACCTCGCTTAAACCTGAACTACCTCTCTTCGCGGGACTTCTCTGTTGCTTCATCGCTCAACCAGAGGTGAGCTTGCTCCCTACACAGAGCGTACGGAGAATTATTCCTGCGTACTGCTGGGCTAGCGAAAGCTAGTCCGGCGCATTTTCTCTTAACCCCAAGTTTTTTCTTCTCCTCTCTCCGCAGACTGCTTCGCTCGACGGCGCTAACTGCGCGAACAACCGCTACCCCTGCTAACTCGTAGCGGGCTAGCCAGCGAAAGCGACGCGACGGAGGAGACGTCTCAAAATAAAAGGAAAAGGATTCTGGAAGGACTCGCTCGCCTTATCTCGGACATGCCTCCGGAGAAAGGAAAGCGAAAGACAAGACTTCCAAGGAAAACCAGCAGGACGGCGAGCCCAACCTCGCGCGCCTGTCCTAGCGGATGCGGTTTCTCCCTCGCAGCGACGGACACCCACGAGGCCTGTCCCGTCTGCTTGGGGATGTTACATGCAAAAATGGCGCTGGATGTGCCCGACTCTTGCCCACACTGAAGCCAGATAATGGAGGCGGTGAGGAGGCACCGGGCGGACATCGTCGCCAAGGCCATGGGCGCCGCTACAGCGTCAGTGGACCCAGACACCACCGAGCCCCTCACTCCCACGCCGGAGCTCGAGAACATGGCTTTGGATGACAGCACACAAGTCGAATGGGGCGACAGCCCTGATGTGCTGGCTCCCATGGTGGACTTAACAGTCGAATTCGACACTCGAGGCATGATGAACGAGGACGAGATCTCGATTTCAGCCTCAGGCGAATTTTCCGCGGACGACGCAGATGTCAAATACGAGAAACAGGGAGAAGATTTCTCCCGCACCCCGGAATCTGTGCTCCCAGAGACTGACTTTTCCATCCCTGCTCTGTTTGACCTGTGTCACAGAGCAACGGACGCGCTACAGATCCCATGGCCAGAACCTCCACCTCATCAACAGGTCACGAGGCTGGCAAGAAACTATTTTTACTCAAAGCAGCAGGCCGCCACGAGGTAAAGGATGCCCGTGTTCCCGGACTTCCTGACAGAGCTGACTCGCACCTGGGCTCAGCCCAGAGCTCCCATGCTGTTACCACTCTCGCAGTTTCTCGACGTGGACGGGATAGATGAGGTGGGAATAGCCAATGTGCCTCAAATTGAGGACACACTTGCATCTCACCTGGCTCCCAAGTCATCCGGGACAAAACCAACTCTCCAGCAAAGCTTGTCGAGCTTCAGCTTCTCTGCTCGAGAAATGCTACAGAGCTCAGGGACTCGTGGCGCGCGCGATAAACGCGTCCGCATTGATGCAAGCTTACCTGGCTGAAAAACTGCAGCNAAATGCCATAATTTCTTAAATTTCCGCTGTTGGCACAGTTTAAATGTATGTGACATCCAATTTTTGAAATAGATATGTAGGGCCTATGTAGGGCCTATGTATTTTTGGAAAGATAACATTAATAACAAATCAAAAAGAAAACCCTGTCTATTCGATACTGGACACCAATGTTAGGCTTGAAGAATAAGATTGTTGGTTACATACTGTAACCCCAGATTCTACGAGTATTGGCTCCGCCCTTAGCTCCGCCTATTGAATAACCCTCTCTCCGTAATTGTTCACGAATCAACACAGCCGAGACAAGGTAATAAACAAATCATGTGTCATGTTTAACGTGCCTCGGGGTGCTCAAACAGAGTCAGCTAACAGCCCCCGCTGGTCACCTCACACAGAGTCACGTGACTTTGTAGACGTTTTCGCACTGCGCAGCCCTGCGCAACCCTGCTCGGCCCGGCTCGGCCCTGAGCCCAGCCTGGCCCGGCCCCGCTCATTTCGCATTGTGCGGAGAGCCGGCCTTGAAGTGGGTTGGGAGTTCTCTTGAAGTGGGTGGGGAGTTCTTACCGAAAAGCGCAAATAAGGATATGACATGTTTGTTTAATAAAACAAACACTATATTGTACACACTTTACATTGTAAAATATGTTTAGGAAATTATTGTTCAATGACACCACTTAAGAAAAAAAATGTTCATTAGGAAAATTAAGTGAAAAAAGCACAAAAATAAAAATACTGCATCCACCTAAATGCTTTTTTTCCCCCGTTGTCTCACACAAGTTGATAAATTCTGGTGACTCCTTTCTCGTCACTGTAAAAAAAAAAAAAAACATTAATTTAATCTAGATACGGTTTTCAAATAATATTTTTTTTTTATAGCCATAAGTATGTGGAGGCTCTCTTCTTTTTTTTTTTTGTCCTAGTACTTTGTAACACATAAATAGTTCTGCGTGAACTAACAGAATGTAATCACTAGATGTTCATGTACTAACTGTAAGCTGTTGGAGTTATTTGAATCAAAATTCAATTTTTTATAGACAGAAATGTATGCAGGCTAGCTTTGGTTTTTGTTTTCTCCCTTTTATTTTTTGGCATATAAATGCAAATACGTCAAAAACAACACTGCAGATTTTTTTAACTAACAGAGAATGTAATCACAAGATGTTCATGTACTAACTGTAAGCTGTTGGAGTTATTTGAATTAAAATTCGATTTTTTATAATTATTTTCATAGCTCATGCGACAGGTTTGGAAGACATCAGAACAAATCAATTTAAATGCAACAGATTTGATCACTACATGAATTTATTGAGGAATGGTTAACCTCAAGAACCCCCGTGGCATAAAGTCAGCTATGAAATATATTTTTAAAGTGTTTATTTAGCTACATTAAAAAGAAATAAAGCCGACCCCACGCGTGTGCGTGCTCGTGACGACCTACTTTGTTAAATCCAGCTGATTAGACCACTACGTAAATCACTGTTTGAATTTTTTGAAGAAGAGTACCAAAGTATTCTAAGACACATATCCACAAGATGGTTACAATTGTAGCCAATGTCAAGAGACTATGAGAGCTGGACAGCAATAAAGTATTATTTTTTCCTCTTTAGGAGAGGATCAGTGTCCAAAATGGAAGATATTTTAAAAAGACCAGGGCAGTGAAGGGCACACACTAGAGCTGCACGTTTACCTGTCCTTTCTCAGTAATGTGCTGAAGATTTTCCATAATGCTGTACTGTAGTTGGAAGGAGATGATGGGACTGTCTGTGAGCTATATGAACTCATGCTCACTCAGAAAGCAAAGACCCCAAAACAACTCATGGATTATTTATTTGGAATGGAGACCACTCTACGTCAGCAGTTTTCAGAGCAAAAAGCAACAGCAGTCAAGGGCATTTTTGTCAAGTTTTAACATGGCTCAGCTCAGATACCTGGAGAAGTGGTAAGATTATTCAGATGACAACTACCAGAAGAAGGCTGCAAGCTTGGCAATGATGAGCAAGTTCACCTTTTCTCACTTCACTGATGCAGTGGAGGTCCTCCAAATGAGAAAAAAAATATACATGGATGAACTGTTTGAGGACTATTTAACCTTTCCTCAGCAGCAAGATGTTGTGGAGAAAATAACTTTGGTTGTGGAGAAGTGGTCAACTTTGCTTCAAGGCACAAAAATAAAAGTAAACAAGGTTAGCTATACTTGTTAAAATTAAAATAAATTGATATTAGCTTTTAGGAATGCAAGTTTGACAAAACTGGAGTTTTTTTAAATAACCTTTTGTCATGATCTGCTGTTTAATGTTGGAACCCACGTGCAGAAAAACAGACTGGCTCACAAATGTAAAATGAACAATGATTTATTAACAAAAACAATAATGCTGATAGTGGAGCAAAAACACTTACTGAGATGAGATGAGCAGAGCAGAGCAGAGCAGAGCAGAGCAGAGCAGACACTGTGGAAAGACAAAGCCCCGGTGCTCAAGGAGTGAATACACAGAGTTTATATACTGACACAAACAAGACAGTGAGGAGCACCTGGGGTGATTAGAATGAGGACCAGCTGTGAATGATTAATGCTGAAGGCCTGAGCACAGAGAGACACTGAGGAGTGGGAAATGACAGCGACTGAGGCCCTGTTTACACGGACACTGTGAGGGGGAAACGAAAGTTTTGGGTATGTTAATTAGATCAAAAGTTTTGCGTTGACACGGATCTGCTCGAATCTGCTCGAATCTCCCCCCCCCTCATTAATGCGCTGTAGTTACCATGCCGGGTCGTTAGATGGCGCTGCGTATTTTGTAACTCCACCTAATGCGCATGCGTGACGACTCTTGACCCCTGTGTGTGTCTTCGAGCGTAAACAAGTATGGCTGGCGGTAAAACTTTTGTGTGGACTGATGATGAGGTCAGTTTATTATTGAATGTAACGCTAAGTTACAAAACTAACAAAAGTCAGGAGAATGTGGACTGGGAGTCGTGTCAGTCCAAGTATCAGGATATTTTTGCGACGTACGTGGAGCAATATCCTCTGCCCGGGACTGCTGAAGGGCAAGATTTTCCTCATGATAAAGCCGTGTTGACTCGAGCCCAGGTAACAAGTAAGCTCAAAGCTGTTCGCAGCAAATACAGACAAGCTGTAGACTCTGGGCGTCGAAGTGGGCATGGACGAGTCGTCCTGTTATACTTTGAATTATGTGAGGAGATTTGGGGAGGCTCTCCGGCAACTACAGCAATGGAAAGCGGATTCGAGTCGTCGGATTTGGCGCCAAGAGAGACAGCTACGTCGTCAGACTCGACATCTGGCTCGACATCTGGCTCTCTGCAAAGCATGTCTGATGAGAGTGACGTGCTTCCCTCCCCCGAGGCAATTAACAACAGGCGAACACTGCTACAGGTAAATGGACGTTATTCATTAAATAATTTTGTTGTGTTATTCACATCAGTTACAAAGCAACACAGTGATGTTCTTGTTTTTGTTTTTTCTGAAAGGAGAAATTAACCAACCACCGGAGCGACCGGTTCAAAAAACGAGCACGCACAGAGTTAACACTGCAGCAGGAAGACATCAACATCAAACGACAGATGTTGGAGCAGACGAGGGAAATGGACCAAAAGTACTGTGAGAACATGACTGACATGAACAGTACCATGCGTCAGGTTACTGACACGTTGAAAGATGGATTTGCTATGCTGGGACAGTTGGTAAATCAGATGAATTATGTGCAGCAGAACAATCAAATGCAGTTTTACCCCCCTCCCCACATCCAACCTCATATGGTCAGAGCACCTGCCTATGTTAACACTTTTCAGGGTCATCCACCTCATCGTGACGGAGAAATGGTCAGAGCACCTGCCTATGTTAACACTTTTCAGGGTCCTCCACCTCATCGTGACGGAGAAATGGTCAGAGCTCCTGGCTTTGTGGACACTTTTCAGGGTCCTCCACCTCATCGTGACGGAGAAATGGTCAGAGCACCTGCCTATGTTAACACTTTTCAGGGTCCTCCACCTCATCGTGACGGAGAAATGGTCAGAGCTCCTGGCTTGGGTCCCCCACCTCATGATAACAGACAAAACTGTGCCGGCCCCAGTAATCTTGATGACAACAGAGATGAAGGCTGCAGTTCTGCAATGTAGTTTACAGTTTGGGCAGTCTAATGTATCTGTAACAATCTTTTTTTTTGGTGGAGTGTTTTTTTAGTAGTGTTCATTTTTCTTATCAGTGTGATTTGAAGTTAACATTTCTTAGTGGGTAATTTTAATTTTTCATTTTGTATTTAGTGGTGTGATTTTAATACTTTGTTTTCTCAGAGGTGTAGCGTGGCATACAGTGTGATCTTGAGTGGTGTGATTTTAATACTTTTGTTTTCTCAGAGGTGTAGCGTGGCATACACTGTGATCTTCAGTAAAATAAAATTTTAACATGATGCATTTTGTTTCTAACTGTTGTAACTTTTGCTATGTCAACATCACAAATAATAGTGTTAATCAAAATTACATTATGTACAAATAGCTTAATAGCTCTTGCAATCCCCAACATATGTAGGTATTGCCATGCTATCCAGTCCCAATAAATAGCTTTAAATACACAGTATATATATTTTTTTTCATTGAACCATTATTTAGTCTGGTAAATGTTATTGAGCCTCGTGGCTCATTTACGGAAGCGACCTGCTACAGAATAACTAAATTGAATGAACTATTTAACAGAACTAGATGTTTACAATGAGCATCAGCATTAAATATATAATATTGTTATCCATACCTGTTATAATTATTTATTAAATTGATCAATGTTATTAAATTTTTTTATTTATATTGCATTCAAACAGGACTGTTAGTATGGTAGTTGTAATAAAAAGAATAGTACCAGTACAGTGTTGTAATCACATAATTTCACAACATATTAAATGTAATGAATAATGCAGTGGTGGTTCCGTAGGTATTTTTATTCAATGCAATTAAAAGAAATATGACACAGACATTTTGTACTAATCATAAGCAGAGTTTCTCCAATTAAGCATGTTGAATATAAAAACAAAAAACACATTTAAATGATGTGAAAACAACCTAGTCTATAAGGATCACATTTCCATATGGTAACAAAACTATTTCAATCTTATGCTATTTAAAAATAAACAGTATTATTTTAAAGCATACCAAAAAACAAGCCAACATCTTTGCAAGTAATGTAAAATTAAATCGCATGGCAACATCAAGGACAAGTCTTCGTTAAATTTACATTTATCAGAAAATACATTCAAATAACAGGCTAAAAACTGAAAGAATAAAACTTGTTCACATAGGTAACTTCATCATAATGACAGGTCAAAACAAGTCATACTCAGGTGTCAAATATTGTGATGACAACATCAGGGATCTAGGTACTTTGTGACAATTCTACGAACTCTTTTCCCAGCTCCTTCATTACAGTCAGTCAAATAATTATTCCTCTGCGTTGGTGGCTGGTCAGTTTCTTCATTTTGCATGACACTGACAACCGACTGTTCGTCCACAGTGTCCTTGCAGCTCTCACAGTAATTATGCAAAACAAAGCATGCATAGATGACATGGGGTACCTCCTCTATATTTATGTCCATCGGTCTCCTCAGGCATGCAAACCTGGCCTTGAGCCGGCCAAATGCGCATTCTATCACCATGCGCGCCCTGCACAAACAAAGTCCAAAGTATTGCTCCTGTGGGGTACATCCACCATTTGCATATTCCTTCATGAGGTACGGTAACAATGGATAAGCAGGGTCTCCCAACAGAAAAATGGGAATGGGCTCCTCGTCCTCCATGATCTGATTTTGAAGTGAAGGGATTTGTCCAGTTTTGAAATATGTGTTGACATTTGAGTTTGCAAACACACGAGCATCATGGACACTCCCGGGCCACCTCACAACAACATCCATAAATCTGTATTTGTAATCACAGACAGCTTGCACATTCAGAGAAAATTTACCCTTCCTGTTTACATACTGTGATGAGTTTAAAGACGGCTGTTTTATTTCAATGTGGGTCCCGTCTATTGCTCCCAAGCACTGCGGCATTCCATGTGCTTCATGAAACCCAGTTACCAAGGCCTGGGCCTCTGGCTCGGTGAAAGGTAGCTTCACGTATTTTGGTCCGAGATGGGTGCAGATGGCATGGCAAACTCTCCTGACAATGATGGATACTGTTGATCGTGACAAACCGAATGCATTTGCTGTTTTACGGAGTCTGCCCTCATCACTGAGGTAGTACAGAGTACATGCTACCTTTGTTAGCACGTCGACGGGCGACCGCATGTTTGTCGTTTGGCCCTCGATGAAAGGACGAAGTTCTTCTGCCAAAGCTGTTAGGGACGCTTTGGACATACGAAAATTCTCTCTCCATTCATTCTCGTCGACAACATCATTTACGAAGTTATCCCACCACTTGCTTGTCCTTCCAGGACGTATCCAGCAGCGCCTCCTGTTCCTCCTTGTTTGCCTCAAAGCCTGGTTCAGCACAGCGCGAACTCGAAGTCTGTTCGCCTGTCGTCTCTTCGCAGCACTTTCATTCAAAGCAGCTACATTCCGGTGTAGATTAACAAGGATACTTAACAGACTTTGCATCATGCGTACCACACACATCAGTATGACATACTCCGACGCCATTTTTGTTTACAATGTGCTGTCGCTCCACGCATGCGTGAAATATACGTGCGCATGCGTTTCCACGCGCAGCGGGAGATGTTTACATTATCAGCGGGGGGTCAGCGAAAAACTTCCACCTTGAGAGCAGGGTTGGAAAAGTATCGGTGTCATCGAGGGGGGCCAGCAGCGTCGTGTAGGCGATAAGCAAAGTCGCAAAGAGAAAGTAGCGGTTACACTCAAAATACGCGCCGTGTAAACAGGCCCTGAATGAGATACACAGAAACCAGTAAACAGTAAACAAAGCTCAGAATAACAAAGTATGGCAGGAGGGGAACACAAAATAACAAAGAAACAGAGCCTAAAGAAACAAACAGGACAGAGCCTAAAGAAAAAGACAGGGACAGAGCCTGACACCTTTTAATGTTACATAGAAAAAGCAGCAATAACAAGCTTTTCTTTAAACTTTCATTTTTTAAGTTTATCGTAAAGACGAAAATTCTTAAACTGAACAACCCAAAACCATAACCAGGTCCACACAGGTCTACACTTGCAAACAGCAACCTTGTAGAGCACAAGAATGGACAATTACAGCAGACGCTTAATGTTGCATTTTGCTGCTGTACCTCCAGTCTCGGAAACCCCAGTGCAGCAGATAGTTCCACCATTCATTCAACCTTTATTTATACAGGCTAGTGTCATTGAGTCAGTCAAGAACTGTGCTGAGAAGAGTGTGAGCGAAGAAGTGTGCTGGTGCCCATTTTTAAGAAAAAGGGTGATGTACAACAACTAAAGTAAAACTAATGCCCCTTTTCCATCGCTCGGCGCAAGTCGGATCAGATCAGATCAGTTTGGTTCAATTCGGATCGGCTCACATGTAGTTGTGTTTCCATTAAACTGCTGTACCGCTTCTGTGGGCGGGGTCCAGAATCCTACTCGTCTTAACACATGGCGGCGGTAGTGTTACCTCAAGCTATTTACTAGCCACCAGTAAACGTTAGAAGAACACCCTGCAGGACCTCGTCTCACCATCTGGTGGCGGTAATGTTCCTTAAGCTATTTACTTGCTATTTAATGCTCTAATGGAGTACCCGCTGAGCATTAACTTTTAAACCTAAGTCCAAATCTTACTTTATTGCCTTTCCAGCTTGTTTTAAAGCTCCACTGACATGATTTTTTAACTTTTCAAAAAATGGCACAACATATATAAATATTAAGATTGACCCCTGACCGTTTTTGCTAAAATAATGTGAAATGAATGAAAATTCCTCTCAAAAATAGTTTAAAATTAGCGCCGTTTTTTTACACGGTAAATTCGGGTTTTTCCGGTCACGTGATTGTAACGTCAGATAAAGAACTTTGCTCCAACCGCACATTGAATACAATGGACAAAAATATAAACGCATCCGTCGAATTTAGCCATTTAAAACTTCAGATATTAGCGATTTGGCTTCAGTTCGTGAAGAAGAAGTAATTTTGAGTGATAAACAACAAACAGCAATGTTTCTTTTTGCCGTGTTGCTTGTTTTGTTTTCAGGAGAGGTTGCACATTCATGAAGTGAGCACCAGATGTCAGCAAAGCTACCGTGAACTCTTACAGAGCTCTGTAATGGAGAAATATATAAACGTATCCGTCGAATTCAGCCATTTAAAACTGTAGATATTAGCGATTTGGCTTCAGTTCGTGAAGAAGAAGTTATTTTGAGTGATAAACAACAAACAGCAATGTTTCTTTTTGCCGTGTTGCTTGTTTTGTTTTCAGGAGAGGTTGCACATTCATGAAGTGAGCACCAGATGTCAGCAAAGCTACCGTGAACTCTTACAGAGCTCTGTAATGGAGAAATATATAAACGTATCCGTCGAATTCAGCCATTTAAAACTGTAGATATTAGCGATTTGGCTTCAGTTCGTGAAGAAGAAGTTATTTTGAGTGATAAACAACAAACAGCAATGTTTCTTTTTGCCGTGTTGCTTGTTTTTTTCTCAGGAGAGGTTGCACATTCATGAGGTGAGCACCAGATGTCAGCAAAGGGCCCACTTCATGAATGTGAAACCTCCCCTGAAAAAAAAACAAGCAACACGGAAAAAAGAAACATTGCTGTTTGTTGTTTATCACTCAAAATAACTTCTTCTTCACGAACTGAAGCCAAATCGCTAATATCTAAGGTTTTAAATGGCTAAATTCGACGGATACGTTTATATATTTCTCCATTACAGAGCTCTGTAAGAGTTCACGATAGCTTTGCTGACATCTGGTGCTCACTTCATGTATGTGCAACCTCTCCTGAAATAAAACAAGCAACACGGCAAAAAGAAACATTGCTGTTTGTTGTTTATCACTCAAAATAACTTCTTCTTCACGAACTGAAGCCAAATCGCTAATATCTATAGTTTTACATGGCTAAATTCGACGGATGCGTTTATATTTTTGTCCATTGTATTCAATGTGCGGTTGGAGCAAAGTTCTTTATCTGACGTTACAATCACGTGACCGGAAAAACCCGAATTTACCGTGTAAAAAAACGGCGCTAATTTTAAACTATTTTTGAGAGGAATTTTCATTCATTTAACATTATTTTAGCAAAAACGGTCAGAGGTCAATCTTAATATTTATATATGTTGTGCCATTTTTTGAAGAGTTAAAAAATCATGTCAGTGGAGCTTTAAACCCATGTGTTTTCCGTTTTATGTTTCTTTATAGTAAAGATGTTTAAAAAATATCCTCACTTGTATTATTGTCAGATATGCACAAGGTTCTTGTTAAAATTGCTAAACACATCACACTCTCCTGTAATCGGTGAAACTATTTTTACAGTAAGCCAAAGATTTTGAATTAATTAGGTTTTAATTGGCCCTGTAATATTAAAGGTTAGTATTTCATTAATGTAAAGGCTTGTTTCTTTAAATGTAAAAGCAAAGTATTAATAATTAAGTGTTATTTGATCTGGGAACTCCTTGTGGTCCTCCAAGAACAGCTTCATCGGGTTGATGTTGACGTCTGTGCCTCCCGGGTTATGCGGCTGCACCCACGACCCGACACCAGGATAAGCGGAATATGGATGGATGGATGGAGACCAACACAACATGAGTTTACAGTTCAGTTGAACACCTGCCTATTTTCCTCAGATGGCTGTTCAAATCTCTGCAGGTTCAAATAAAAGCTGCACCAGGTCTTTCAGCTGACTCTCTCAGGGGTCACATTTGGACGGTTGATAACTGAAAACTGTCCTTTTTGAATTTTCGACTGTTTTTGTCTGACTTCATCCTAGAATCAAATAATTTATAACGTAATAACAGTTGAGCAGATTCTAATTATCTTTTTCTTATGATTATTTAAAGGTCAAATGCAAATGGAAATTTTTCTTAACTTCCAGTATGGTTTTAAACAAACACTATACACACTTAACATTATAAAATATGTTTAGGAAATTATTGTTCAATGACACCACTTAAGAAAACAAATGTTTAATAGGAAAAGTAAGAAGTGAAAAATGTACAAAAATAAAAATACTGCATCCACCTAATGCTTTTTTTCCGTTGTCTCACGGACTTCATCCAGAATAAGACAGGTTGTTCAATTCTGGTGATTCTTTTCTCTTGACTGTAAAGTAAGAAAAACATGGTTAATCCAGTCTAGATACTGTTTTTAAATAACTGCATAAAACAAAGAACTGTGCTGCTACAGTTTGTTTTTCTGTAGAGCTTCTTGGAGCTAGTTAAACCAGCTCAACTGTTTTATAAATACTGTAATGAAAATAATAAAATAACAAAGAACTACTGAAATACAGGACATATTTTTTGAAACTTACATAACGTAATACTGGGTGGACATTTACAAAATGTTAGCTGTGTGAGATGTTTGAGATAAAATTAGCTGTTTTAGCTTCGTAGATGTGGAGCTAGCGGTTAGCATTAGCTTAATTGATTTTCCCTTGTACTTTGTAGCAAATAGCAGCAAATAGCTCATAAACCACACCGTAGATTTTTTTCAAACTTACAGAAAGTAATCACAAGATGTTCATTTACAAACTGTAAGCTGTTGGAGTTATTTTAAATAAAATTTGATTTTTAATAGACGTAAATCTGTCGCGCTAGCTTTGTTGATTTTTCCTTGTACTATGTAGCAAAATAGCAACAAATAGCTCATAAACCACACCATAGATTTTTTTCAAACTTACAGAAAGTAATCACAAGATGTTCATTTCCAAACTGTAAGCTGTTGGAGTTATTTGAGCAAAAATTTGATTTATTTATAATTTATTTTCGTAGCGCATGCGACGGATTGGAAGAAGTCAAAGCGAAACAATTGAAATCCAGCAGACTTGACCATTACGTGAATTTATTAAGGAACGGTTAAGCTCAGGAACCCTTGTGCTATAAAGTCAGCTAAGAAATATATTTTTTACGCATTTATTTAGCTTAATTTTAAAGAAATAAAGCCGCCCCACCCGCCCGCGTGCACATGGCAAAGCTACTTTTTAAAATCCAGCTGATTTGACCATTACGTGAATTTATTAAGGAAAAGTTCAGCTAAGACACATCTTTGCTATAATTTAAAAAAACAAATAATTGTTTTTACCGTGTTAATCTTGTAAAGTCCTACTGTGCTCGCTCGCTTCTGTGGCCGCCATTTTCAGCAGTGTTCCAGTCCCCACAGACTCCTCCCCCGACCAATCAGTGACTGACAGTGTTTCTGACATGTCGATGGCTCGCATGCAGCTCGGGTGGACCCTGCTTTTGAAATGCTTCCAAAATAAATGGCGTCAGCGCACGTCTGGCATGCACATATTACGCAAATCCGACCCGCGCCGAGCGGTGGAAAATGGGCATTTGTTGATGAGCCACACAATGAAGATCTGGGAGAGAGTTGTGGAAGCAAGACTTAGATGAGAGGTTACTATTTGTGAGAAGCAATATGGTTTCATGCTGAGAAAAAGCACCACAGACACCATCTTAGCTTTGAGGATGCTGATGAAGAACTACAGAGAGTAGCAGAAAGAACTCCATTGTGTCTTTGTGTATTTAGAAAACGCATAAGATAGGGTGCCAACAAAGGAGGTGTGGTATTGTATGAGGAAATCTGGAGTGGCAGAGAAGTACATTAGACTGGTACAGGACATGTATGAGAACAGCAGGACAGTGGTGAGATGTGTTGTAGGGGTGACAGATAGCTTCAAGTTGGAGGTGGGATTGCATCAAGGATCAACTCTGAGCCCCTATTTGTTTGCTCTGGTATGGACCAACTAACAGATGAGGTCAGGCAAGAATACCGGTAGACTATGATGTTGGCAGATGACATTGTGATCTGTGGTGAGAACAGGGAACAGGTGGAAGAGAATTTGGAGATGTGGAGATATGGTAAATGGAGTGTACATAGGGCAACTTTCTATCTTATCAAGGCACTCAAAGTGCTTTACACTACAATCTGTGTCCTCATTTACCCATTTATACGGCACTCTACTAGATGTCTACAAAGCTAATTGATCAAATTATTCTAACAACACTAACTAAGTGCTTTTCACATTCATACAATGGGACACACATTGGAGGAAATGAGGGGTTAAGTGTCTTGCCCAGGGACACTTCAGCATGTGACTGCTGGTGGATTTGAAACCCCAACTCTTGCATTGGAGGACAACTGCTCTGACCACTCAGCCACAGCTGCCCCTTGTATGCACTTGATAGAAGATGAATGAAAGGCAGCCATAGTAAGACAGAGTACATGTGTGTGAATGAGAGGGAGCACAGTGGAACAGTGTGGCTACAAGGAGCAGAGACCACTAAAGTGCAGGAATTGAAATACTTGGGGTCCACTGTCCAGGAAAATGGAGAGTATGGTAAATAGGTGAAAAGGGGAGCCCAGGCAAGATTGAGTGGATGGAGAAAAGTTTCAGGATTGATTTGTGACAAAAGGGTGTCAGCAAAGGTCAAAGGAATAGTTTATATGACAGTTGTGAGACCAGCTATGTTGTATGGACTGAAGACAGAGACATGGTCAAAAGGACTAGAAATAACTAGAAGTGGTGGAAATGAAGGTTCTCCTTAGGAGTGACAAGGATGGATACAATTAGGAATGAGATCATCTGAGTTACAGCACAGGTTGAACAAATGGGAGATAAACTTAGAGAGACCAAACTGAGATGGTTTGGACATGTCCAGAGGAGGGATAGTGGGTATATTGGTAGAAGGATGTAAGAAAGGCAGCTGCCAGGAAAAAGACAAAGAGGAAGGCCAAAGAGGAGATATACAGATGCACTTAGAGAGAATATGGAGGTAGATGGAGTGAGCACAGAGTATGCAGTGGACATAGTAAGATGGAGGAGGATGACTCGCTTCTGAGTCTTGCTTATCCTAGACGGGGTTGATCATGACGTCTATCCTTTCCACATCCCTAAGGGGGTTGATGATGATGATGACAGGCATGGCTTTATTCAGCTCAAATTGAGTTATTATCAACCAAATGTGTCTCCATTACCTTTTCAAGCTTGGTTTTTGGAACCGCCTCAGCCGTGGTTCCAAGCAAGCCGACAAACAAAGCAGTTTTTTTAATTACTTTTTGAGCATTATTAATTTCTGGAATACTTTGCATGTTTTGGTCTTGTATTATATTTGTAAAAAAAACACTGAAATGACCATACTGACAATGATAATTGTACAAATGAGAAGGACATATGAGAAACTTGAGAATGAAAAATATTATATGAAAATGCTTTACATACAGTAGACTAACAGCTCAGCATGCAACACCATAATCCCCTCCAAACCGGTATTCAAGCTCACCACACTGGACCTTGAGGAGTCCATCTTCTGCTGGATACTGGACTTCCTCACCAACAGACCACAGTATTGGTAGTCAACTCTCCTCCACACTAGTCCTCAGCACTGGTACACCTCAGAGATGTGTCCTCAGTCCACTGTTGTAGTCTCTATTTATGCATGACTGTACTGCCAAGCTCAGCTCAAATGTTATCTTTAAGGTTGCTGATGAGACCACCATCCTGGGCCTCACCACCAACAATAACCACAAGAATGCCTACAGAGATGAGGTGAAATCACTGAACAATTGGTATAAGAAAAATAATCTCTCTGGTCAAGAAAGCCTGACAAAGATTAAATCAAAAAAGGCGTTCAATACAAGATCAACTGGACTTTATTTGTTACAGAAGACGTTTCGACCTCAATCCAGAGGGCTTTATCAATTCAATGCACAGACTGTGTGTGTGTGGAGTAGGGATGGGAATCGAGAACCAGTTCTTTTAAAGAACCGGTTCTTTTAAAGAACCTTTTTTTTTTAGAGTTCAATTCCATGGAATTGTAGGCTGCTTGTCTTAACGATTCTGTTTATCGGTTCTCTGACTCGTTCTACTGACTTGTCGTGGTGACGCATTTACGTGATGACGTCACAGACATGCGCCGTATTTGGTGTTCAACATGGCATCAAGGAAAAAGCGAAGACGAAACCAGGTCTACTTGCAACACATGCAAAGCGTCAATTACAATAAAGGGCGGAAATACTTCTAACATGCAGAGAGAAGCATTTGACCACTCAGCATGAGGTGAATTTGCACAAATGTACCGTCTTTAACACGCTGCTTTGTGACGTTGCTTCGTGGTTGTGGAAGCGGAGCTAACAAACTAGCGTCCTCCTCTGTTTTAAATGTTGCAGCACGTAATGTTAAACTCCTCCAGTTCCTGTCACTTGTTAGTTTTTTGCTTTACTGCTTCCACTGTGTTGTATAAATAATCTCCATTTCCTGTAATAACATTTAGCTGACGAGGATTGCCAGAGTCTAGCTGGCTCAGAGGCTGTTGCTAGCACACCTTTAGCTTTCAGGATGACGTTTTTCAACACACAACAGACCTAAAAATGCCACTGTAGAAATGGGAGCAAAAACAAAAGTGTTGTTTTATATTTTTGTTCAGTGTGTTTCATTGTAGCCTCTTTCTGTTGTGAGAGCTTTTTTTGCTGCTCAGTGTTTTTAATGGTGAATTTCTTCTGAAGCTGGCAGAGCTGGGAGAGACGCAGAGGGAGGCAGAAGAGGATGAAGATGATAACTATGTAAGTTTTGTTTTTTGTAATGAAAGATGATAGATTGCATGGATTATTACACTATTTATTTTAAAATTGAAACTTGTGAATTACAAGTTGTGGTTATGTCAATAATTTCAGATGCCTCCTGTAAAGCAGCAAAAAGAGACAGCCCTAGAAGAACTTTTTGAGGAAGAGGACATAAGTCCAACTGTATAGAAGCCTATCACCCATTCCAACCATGGACAGCCCCTTAAAGGTATAGTATGTAAGATTGTAATGTAGTCTGTAACTTTTCAAACAATATATTTTTAACATATTTCTTCACTCAGTCACTATCTACTGACAAACTGATGTTAGACAAAGTAATCTCTGAAAAAATCTATTGTCCCCTTGCTTCTCTATCAGCATTTATAAAAACACTGAAAACACAAGAGTGACCAGGACACTGACAGCCAATAAAAACAGAGTTGTTTGTCACGCCCCAACCCACGCCCCCACCTGTCCCAGCCGCAGCTCGTTCTCATTAAAAGGATTGCAAAGCGATGCAGGACTGTTTTTTATGTGACACAAAATGTATTAAATATCCCTTCTTTATCCCAGAGCTGGACTTTTATTTAGCTTTTTTGCCAAAAGCCAAGTGATCGCTTCATCCTTCACTGACAGAAATGAGGAAATGGATTTGTCACGAGTCACGAGCGAATTAAAACATGTCCAACGTTGCTTTGTGAACCTCTGATGATTTCTGCTGGATTTTGTGTTGTAGGATGAGTGATTCGTGGTTTTATTAAATTTTTTAAACTGTTTATGTTTATGTTTTTGTTTATTAAATTTGTTCATTTTTTTTACAAAAGAAACAATACAAGGCAATCTCATAATGATAGTGTACAAAATGTAAAAAAATGAAAGGTGGCTGAAAGAAGAATAAATCTTAGTGTTATATTGTCTGTTATACTGATATATACTGTTATATTGTCATATAAACCCAGAACTTCGGAGCGCAGAGACCGGAGGAGGTGGGGCATTCCACACATTCCAGAGACCAGCGCTGACAGAAAGAGGAAGTCACGAGCGAATTAAAACATGTCCAACGTTGCTTTGTGAACCTCTGATGATTTCTGCTGGATTTTGTGTTGTAGGATGAGTGATTCGTGGTTTTATTAAAATTTTTAAACAGTTATATTGTCATATAAACACAGAATATCGCAGCGCAGACAGGAGGAGGTGAAGCATTCCACACATTCCAGACCAGCAGCGCAGCGACATGAGGAAGTCACGAGCGAATTAAAACATGTCCAACGTTGCTTCGTGAACCTCTGCTGGTGTCTGCTGGATTTTGTGTTGTAGGACTAGCGCTCCATGTTTTTATTTTATTTTATTAGAAGGTTTTATTTCCATAAACACAGAATATCGCAGTGGTTCTGAGCAGAGAGCAGCAGGGGGCGGAGCAGATCCCAAGTTCAGCAGAGCTCGGACTGTGCCATATATGGCTCTGAGGGGAGGGAGCAGAATGCTTTTCTGCGCTGAAAATATTTCTAAGTCCCAGAGAGTCCCAGAGTGTTCAAATATCGCAGACCCTAGCTTTAATAATGTTAATTAGGACTTCTTTTTTCATAAAAGTTCTATTTTTGTTCTGGTGAAAGAGCATTAAATACATTATGCACACAAATGGTGTACTATGTTTTTTTGCCAAACCCAATGAGAATTGTTAAAGCTTCAGTATGTAGCTTTTTTTCTAAACATATTTCTGCACTCTGTCACTACCTCCTGACAGACTGATGTTAGCCAGGTAATCTCTGAAAAAAAAAAAAAAATTGTCCCCTTGCTTCTCCAGGTGGTAAATAAGCATTTCTAAAAAGAAAAGGTGACACGCCATTTTCCAGCCAATAAAAACAGAGTTTGTAACCAGCCAATAAAAACAGAGCTTGAATTTGAATTTCCACAGACCATGGGAGAGCAGAGCCATATATGGCTCTGAGGGGGAGGGATCAGAATGCTTTGCCTGTTGAAATTTTTTCTAAGTTCTGCAGTTCTACAGAAACTGCAGACTGAACCTTTAACAGAATTGATAAGGAATTGAATCAATAAATTATATAAATAAAGGAATTGGTATTGATAATTTCTTAACAATTCCTATCCCTAGTGTGGAGTTATAACAGTCTTAGTCATGCACCAACATGTGTAAATTGCAAGCTGAGGTAACACATACATGTAAATTGACCCTAACCCTAACCCTACTGACAAAGATTCTACTTCCTAACAAAATCAAATATGTTTGGTATGAACACTAGCATCCTCACCAACTTTAATAGACACATTTTTGAGAGCCTGCTGACAGGCTGCATCACAGTGTGGTATGGGAACTTCACCAGTCAGAGCAGGAAAGCACTACAGAGGGTTGTGCAAACAGCAGAGGACATCAGCAATCTCCACACCATCCAGGACGTCTACCACAGTCAGTGTCTGTGTAAATCATGCAGCATCATGAAAGACCACACCCACCAAGCACAAGGAATTTTCTGTCTGCTACTCTCAGGCAGACAATACAGGAGTCTGTCATTGTGCATGAAAAGACACAAAGACAGTTATTACCCGCACACTGTCAGATTACTAAACTCTTATTTTTTGTTCATTTTATGATTAAAACAACAAAACAATAGTACATACAATAAGAGAGAAAAAATAAAATGAAAGGCATCAGAAGAAGATTTTTTTTTTAAATTTCTGCCCCTTATTCTCCAATAAAGTCAGAGTCAGAGTCAGAGAGTCTTTATTGTCATTTGCACCGCATGTGGTACATGTGATTAAAACGAGATTATGTACACAGGGTCCCAGTTACATCCAACAACAAATGCAAGAGAAAAACAGTAATAACATCTAGGATTAACTAAGAAAAACATCAACTAGTAATACACTAAGCCCTAATGTAGTAGAAAAACATCATTATAAACAGCAGCACGAACACAAGTCTGTATGAGCAGATGGTCACAGATGAACACAGCAACAAGAAAACAGATGTTTATGTTTATGTTTATTAAATTTGTTCATTTTTTTATAAAAGAAACAATACAAGACAATCTCATAATGATAGTGTACAAAATGTAAAAAAATGAAAGGTAGCAGAAAGAAGAATAAATCTTATTATATCTGCCCCTTATCTCCAACAATCAGATTAAACAACAGTAGTCAAACCATGTAAACAATAATAATCTTCAACCAACTTTTTCCAACAATCAGGTTAAACAATAATATTCTTCAACCAACAGTACAAAATGACTAACTCTTTCTAATTTTCTAACTAATACAATACACATTACGTTATTTCACATATATTTTTTTAACACATTTGTTTTGATCATTTTTTTAAATGTAAACATTGACTTGGCATTTTTAACTACATTCTCCAAGCCATTCCATAATCTAATTCCCTGGATTGAGGTAGAACGTCCCTTCAAACTGGTTCTGAATTGTGGTTTTACAAACAACTCTGTTCCCTTAAGATTATAACAACTTTGTCTTTTAACAAAGTGCATTTGGATATTTAAAGGTAATGCATTATTTTGAGCTCTATACATAACTGATAAAATATTATAGTCTACTAGCCTGGCCCTCGCCTTCCTGCACAGCTCCGCTCAATTCTCATTTCCCTTCACTGCACAGTCTGGGACTTTACCCGCCCACAAGGATTTGTCCAGTAGATTTTTGTTCGGACCAATCAGAGAACAGAAGGGGCGGAGTTTTGGACCCTAACCCACGCCCCCACCTGTCCCAGCGCGCAGAGCCCTATAAAAGGCTCTGCCAGCGCTCAGTCAGCGAGCAGCGGCATGTTCTCATTCAAAAGATGCAAAGCGATGCAGATATGTGACACAAATTTATTAATTTCCCCTTCTTAATCCCTTATCTGGAGTTTTCTTTTGGTTTTTGGGCCAAAAGTCAAGTTATCGCTCCCTTCTCCCTCCTCCTCCTCCTCCTCTCCGCTGAGTGCCACCTGTCCCGGCGCGCAGCCGCGTTCTCATGCAAAGCGATGCAGATATGTGACACAAATTTATTAATTTCCCCTTCTTAATCCCTTATCTGGAGTTTTCTTTTGGTTTTTTCCCCCAAAAGTTAAGTAATCGCTCCTTCTCCTCCACCCTCCTGCTGAGTAAAATGAGAGAGACAGCAGGCTCAATTCGTTGCTGTAAAATGAACACGGAAATGCCTCAGGTTGTCACGAGAAATAAACTCGGGTTTTAGTTGCTGAGCGAGTCCCATCAGATTTTCTGGTGTTTTGGTGAGCTGGACCAGCGATCCATGGTTTGATTTTATTGTATTAAAACGTTTTATAACATATGATATAAACACAGAATTTGCGCAGCAAGAGAAACGCTGCAGAGGGGGCGGAGCAGTTGTCAGTCAAGTTCAGCTGCTGAACTTCAGCAGAGGGGGGTGGCTGAGGGGAGGGAGCAGAATGGTTTCCCTGTTCAAATTATCCAATGGTTTTGTTCCTAATCAGAGGCCAACGCCTCCAGCAAGAAACGGTTTTCAATGGGAAAATTCCAGACCCTTGTGTGAAGCGAAGTGAAGCACAGGGTATGGTTTCAACCAGGCTAATAGTCTACCAAATCATGGAACTTCAATAATTTTAGTTGATAAAATAATGTACTTGATGGATGACGGTAATGCTTTCTAGTGATAATTCTTACAGCTCTTTTCTGTAATACAAAAATAGGCTTTGTGATTGTTTTACACGCTTTCCCCCAAACATCAATACAATAGATTAAGTGTGGAACAATGATTGTGTTATACAACAAATACAGAGCTTTATCATTCAATAGGTCTCTGACTTTGTACAGTACTGCTATCGATTTAGCTATTTTTATTCTTACAGAATTTATGTGTTGTTTCCATGTCAGTTTGTCATCAATGATAACACCCAAAAACTTCACCTCATTCACTCTACAAATCTCAACATCCTCAATTTTGAGTGGAACATCAACAGTTTTCTTTTTATTACCGAATATCATGTAATTAGTTTTCTCTAGATTTAATGATAATTTATTTATTTTAAACCAAGTTTGTATCTTGACAAATTCTGTCTTTATCAATTCTAACATTTGTTCTATATCTTCACCTGAACAGAAAAAAGTGGTATCATCAGCGAAAAGTACACATTTAAGGAGTCCTGACACATTTACCAAGTCATTCACATATAAAATAAAAAGCTTTGGTCCAAGTACAGAGCCTTGGGGAACTCCACATGTGATATTACAGAGGTCAGATCTTACATCATTTATTTGTACAAATTGTTTCCTATTTTTTAAGTAGCTAGATACCCACTGTAATGCTGGTCCTCTAATACCATATTTGTTCAGTTTTTCAAGGAGAATGGTGTGATCAATAGTATCGAATGCTTTTTTTAAATCAACAAAGATACTGATACAATGTTGTTTTTGATCGACAGCAGTAGTTATTTGTTCCATTAATTCCATGAGAGCCATTGATGTAGAGTTTTTTGATCTAAACCCATACTGACTGTTGCTTAGAACGTGGCTCAACGAGGCTAGCCTGTATAAATAAAGGTTGAATGAATTGAATGAATGCTTAGAATATTTTGTTTATCTATAAATTGGTCTAGTCTGTTTACAAATAGTTTTTCAAGAATTTTTGAAAACTGTGGTAACAAGGATATAGGTCTATAATTGTTGAATACACATTTATCACCATTTTTAAAAAGATTAAAAATCAGCATCAGCATCAGATTAAAAATCAGCATCAGCATGATGTGATATTTTGCAGTGATTATTCTTATTATTTATTTATTCATGAGTCTAACAGCCTCAGGGTAGAAGCTGTTCCTCAGTCTAGTGGTTCTACATTTGATGCTCCTCAACCTCCGTCCTGAGGGGAGTGGGGCAAAGAGTGAGTGTGCTGGGTGAGTGAGGTCTTTCATGATACAGGTGGCTCTTTTCCTGCATCTGGAGGTGTAAATGTCTGTGATGGTGGGGAGACTGACTCCAACAGACTTCTGTGCAGCCTTCACCACTCTCTGTAGAGCTTTCCTCTCTGCAACTGTGCAGCCTCCATGCCATACATTGATGCTGGAGCACAGGATGCTCTCCACTGCACACCTGTAGAAGGAGGTGAGGACTGGGCTGCTCAGACCAGCTCGTCTCAGCCGTCTGAGGAAGTAGAGTCTCTGATGACCTTTCTTGATCAGGCTGGTGGTGTTGTTGCTCCAGCTGAGGTTATCATTCATGTGTACACCCAAGTATTTGTAGCTGGAGACCACTTCCACTGCAGATCCACTTATGTTCAGTGGGGTGTGGGTGTGTATGTTCCTTCTGAAGTCCACAATCATCTCCTTTGTCTTCTTCACATTCATGTGAAGGTTATTCTCTTTGCACCAGCTCTCCAGGTGTTCCACCTCCTGTCTGTAGCTGGACTCATCATTGTTTGTGATGCATCCCACCACAACTGTATCATCTGCAAACTTAACAATATGACAGCCTGGATGTGTGGCTGTACAATCATATGTGAGCAGAGTGAACAGAAGAGGGCTCAGCACACATCCTTGAGGAGAGCCAGTGCTGAGGGTAATGGTGGAGGAGGAGAAGTTGTGGATCTTCACGGACTGTGGTCTGTTTGTTAAGAAGTCTAAGACCCAGTTACAAACGGAGGGGCTTAGTCCAAGTGTGGATAGTTTGTCTATCAGAGTTTGGGGGATCATGGTGTTGACATAAACAATTCATACAAACAACTCCTTTGATTACAAAGTTAATAATTAACTTAATTTTAACCCCCCCCAAAAAAACACTTGATACAACCCTGATGCATGCTCAATAATCCAGGTAGAAAAATCCAAAAAAGCTAAGTCTGGTCCTCTGGACATTCAAAAAACAAAACAAAACAAAGCTCTTACTGGATCTTACGGCATACATAAATCTTACGGCAAATACATTACGGCAAAGACTGGTTCATCCCAAAGATCCAGTCCCCCGGCACAAACAGAGTAATATTGTGTATGCTGTTCAGTGTCAGGAGGGCTGTGATCAGTCTTACATCGGGGA
>JBBPBX010000185.1:23407-90044 GCA_038048925.1 Garcialebias charrua | reverse complement strand
TTTTATCAGCTGTTCTTAATGTTTTCTTCAGCTGTTGTTACTGTTTTCATCAACTATTCTTACTGTTTTCATCAGTTTTTCTGAACTTTTTTCTTTTAGGGATGAAGATGTTCACATCCTTGATAGAAAGGAACAATGGTTTGAGAGAGGAGTAAAGGAGGCCATCTTTGTGAAAAGAAACCGTCCATCATTAAACAGAGGTGGAGGCCTCCGGGTTCAACTGTCCCCCACTTACAATGCTGTTATTGCTAGTATCACTCAGCCCTCTGTGAATAGCAAACAACCATCAGGGTGTTAACGATCCATCGTCAGGCTGATGGTCCTCCTTGATCATGTGAGCAGCTGGTTTCGGCTGTCATCAGCCAACTGGTTGATCCACTGTGGGAGGGTGCTATTTATAAGACTGAGCTGAACACAGCTTCTCAGACTGAGGAAGTCTTTCGGACGAAAGACGAAACGTTTCTACAGTTTTTTTGCTTTTTATTTTATTTTTTGAATGTCCAGAGGACCAGACTTAGCTTTTTTGGACTTGATACAACCAACTCATGTAATTTCCAAAATAGTGAACAACTTAATTATTAATTACTACCATCGGTATCATACACAAACTTCTAAATTTCAACTAATTTAAATATATGTTTTTAACTGTTTAAACTTAATCATTCTTTTGAATGCAACCAATGATTTGACCACTTTAATATCAGATTCCAATTCATTCCATAACCCTATTCCTTGAACTATGGTAGATCTTCCCCTTGAACTAGTCCTAAAAGGTGGCTTCACAAATACATTTGTCCCCTTAAGATTATAATTACTCGTTCTTCTGACAAAATATTTCTGAATATTAGAAGGAAGTGCATTAGTTTGAGCTTTATACAAAACTAACAATATATTATAATCAACTAAATCATAAAACTTCAACAGTTTCATTTGATAAAACAAAATGCTTGAAGGATGATGAGAATTCTTTCTGGTGATAATTCTAACAGCTCTTTTCTGCAATATAAAAATAGGCATTGTAATTGATTTACACGCCGTACCCCAAACGCTAATACCATAAATTAAGTGTGGCACAAATAATGTATTATACAACAAATAAAGTGCCTTATCATTTAGTAAATCTCTAACTCTGTAAAATATCGCAATAGACCTTGATAATTTTGCTTTAACTGAACTTACATGTAGTTTCCAAGACAATTTTTCATCAATGATGATGCCCAAGAACTTCGCTTCAGAAACTCTCTGAATCTCAGATCCATCAATTAAAAATGGTACATCAATTGATTTATTTTTATTACTAAAGATCATGTAACTAGTTTTATCCAAATTCAATGTTAATTTATTAACTTTAAACCAATTCTGAATTTTTGCAAGTTCTGTCATCATTAATTTTAAAGTTTGTTCAATATTGTTACCACAACCAAAAAAAGTGGTGTCATCAGCAAAAAGAATGCACTTGAGGAGTCCTGATACCTGTACCAAATCATTTATATATAATATAAATAGTTTTGGTCCTAGTATCGATCCCTGAGGAACTCCACATATTATAGTGCTGAGCTCAGATTTCACCTCATCCATTTGCACAAACTGTTTCCTATCACTCAAATAACTACATACCCATTTCAATGCCAATCCTCTAATACCATATCTATGTAACTTGTCAAGGAGTATATTATGATCAACTGTATCAAATGCTTTCTTTAAATCAACAAATACACTCACACAATACTGTTTATGATCCACTGCTGTAGTTATTAATTCCATCAACTCCATCAGAGCCATGGATGTTGAATTTCCTGTTCTGAATCCATATTGATTGTTGGTGAGAATATTAATTTTTCAACAAATTGATCCATCCTGATTGTAAACAGTTTCTCCAAGATTTTTGAAAATTGTGGCAATAATGATATTGGTCTGTAATTATTAAACTCAGATTTGGAACCACTTTTAAAAAGAGGTATCACCTTAGCCACTTTCATGCAATCTGGAAATACTCCAGATGAAAAAGACAGGTTACATATATATGTGAAAGGCTTAATTACATAACTACTCTTGATAATGAGCAACTGACAATAACACTGGTGAAGATTCTCAGTCATCCAGGACATGGTAAATCCAAACAAGATTAAACGCAAAAACAAATAAAGTCCAGTTGTTTTTGCTTTTAATCTTGTTTGATCTGACAATAACATTGCACTAAGCCACATCTGTGACACTTAATATGCACATTGCTGCTGCACTGTGTGGCTGTATCATGTACTGTATACTACTAACTCACCATGGTAATTCAATTATTTTTAGTGTTGCTCATTACCTGTGCAATTGTCTGTCACACAACCTGTATAATTTATGTTAGTTATGTGTGATTTATGTCATGTGGATTTAATCTTATACTACCTGTGAAATACTTATATAAATTCATCCTACTTTCACCATTATATTCTACCATGTTGCTGTTTGCCATATTTCTTTTGGACCTTGTAAATATTATATTTCTTTTTCACTTTTTGGTACTTTATTTTGTACCCTTATTGCAAGCTTTAGTATTTCTTGTTTTCTTGTGTTTTGTTTTTAGCAAGTTGATTCAGTTCTTCTCATCTTGAACATTTCATTGCATTGTTGACCCTGTGTTAACCTACATATGACAAATACACAACATAACATTTCTAAAGGCTAACTGCATTGTTTTTCCTACTTATGTGATTAAGTCTGACATATGATATATTTGGTGCTGTCTGGTTCTTAACAAGACATTAACCTAAAATGTAATAATAGAAACATGTCTCTGTGTATATATCATGGCTCAAAGTCTTCTATTTATTTTTTCAAAGGATAAAGGGGGTCTTTTGTAGAGTTTGAGATTGTAATACAAAGAGAAAATAGGAGCAAAATGAGAAAGAGAAATCCAAATGACTGCAATTTGTTTCACTTGAAATCCTACAATTCCTGGAAGCCATATTTCATTTTAAATCTAAAAATGTATCCATGGGGCTGATAAAAGAGGCTGTGGATGCGGATGAGTGGGAAAAGAGATGCATGCATGAAATAATGACAATGATTTCAAAAGATATTATCTGGAGTGCAAAAAGTCATGTCTTCAGAGCTGTGAGGTGAGCTCTGTGCATCTGCTGTCTCTGCTGATGGGGCTTTTGGGGGAAATGGAGCAGGTGTGCAGCATTACATGCAGTTGTTGTCACTGAGAGACTGTGGTGCCTAATGAGGGGCTTCATTGATCCATTAGAGCACAGCTCGGTACCCTTTGGTTTTTAATGTTCTGTCAGGGTATGACTTTTATTTCCTGCTTCATGACCCTGAACACAACAGCAACATATTTCTCAGAGGAACTGAACTAAGAAGAAGAAGAAAGTGTTGTGTTTTGATCATTGTACGTTTATTTACAATGATGAAATTAGTTCTCTGCATTTAACCCATCACATGTGAGATACACCCAGGTGGAGCAGTGGGCAGCTATGTAGCTCCCGGGTGTCTGCTCAAGGACACCACAGCATGTGGGAATGGTGGGGAGTAGAACCTGCAACTTTCTCATCCCAAGTCAGCTCACCTAAATGTACCTTACCAAAATTGGAATTTCTTATTTGTTAAAATATAGAATTATCAAGAAACTATTGAGGACTGATGACTTTTTTTGTGAGAAAAGAAGTCAATTCAGCAATAGTAACCAAACGTTACAAGTATTTATTTATTTATTTACAAGTTAAATGGAACTGACTATTCAATCAATCAATCAATCAATCAATCAATCAATCAATCAATCAATCAATCAATCAATCAATCAATCAACCAATCAATCAATCAATCAATCAATCACCTTTATTTTACCAGGTAGAGCACATTGAGATTGAGATCTCTTTTACAAGGGTGACCTGGTCAAGTGGTCAGCAGCACATGTCACATGATAATTGACAATACACATTTGCATTTATCAAAAAGAAAAAAAAAGAAAACTACAATCACAATAAATAGATGTTGACAGTTCAAAACCATCAGGATAGGATAGGCATTATATATGCAAAAACATACAGACATCAGTAATACCGTTAAACTGAAGGATCTAGGAGAGATGCGTGTTGATAGTTTTAGATCTGTCTGTAAGTTGTTCCAGGCTGAGGGGATGGAGAAGCTGAACAATATTTTTCCTAGTTCAGTTCTGACCGGAGGAACTGACAGGAGGACTAAATCGTTAGAGCGCAGGGAGTAATGACTGTGTGATGTTTGTATCAAGGATGTAAGGTATGACGGGACCAGGTTTAGGAGGGTCTTGTAGATGAAGGATATCCAGTGAGTGTATCTGCGAGTGCTGAGAGATGACCAGCCAGATTTTACGTAAAGCTCACAGTGATGAGTGCGATAACTGGAGTCAGTAATGAACCGAAGGGCACCGTGATAAATGAAGTCTAAGGACTGTAGGTATTTTGATGCAGCACTCATGTACAACACGTCACCATAATCTAATATAGGCATGAATGTTGCAACTACTAATGTTCTCCTGGCTTTGCATGAGAAGCAGGATTTGTTTCTGAAGTAGGAAGCCTTGCTTCAGTTTGAGTTTAGTGGTCATTTTGGAGATGTGGGTTTTAAATGACAGTTCATTGTCAATGTTGAAACCTAGATATTTGTAGGTGTAGACCATTTCTATTTGTTTTCCCTCTTGGGGTTCAATTTGAGATGGATTCTCTGGTTGCTGCTGTTATGAAATAAAATATTTTTGTCTTTGTGTTTTCATTTATTTTGAAGGAGTTTTCACACAGTGTTCAAATGATCAGTTTTTCTTGTATTTGTTGAGTGGAGACAGGATGTGAGCATGTACTCATCTTGGTGAGGTTCTGGTCTCTGAATGGCTTGGGGGACTGGCGCCTATCTGTCTGACAGTTTTATGACTTTGCCAGATATATGACTGGCAGGAAGTCACTGGGGTCTCTTTGTTCTGTGTGGCTGTTCAACCAGAAGGTATACAGCTCTCCCCTTCCCCCTTTGTTAGCGGTCTGTGTGAGCTGGAAAAAGGAAAAAAAGATGTCCATCTCTGAAAACTGTGTCCATTTCTGAAAACTGCTCCTTTTTGTGGGATAAATAAGTGTAGATATATAAGTGTGTAAAGCCACTTTAAGGCGCAGAAGACATGATTGCATAAACATTTGTAAAACAGTTAATACCTTGATGATAAAGCACTTGTGTATTAATTATATAATAGTTGTGTATTAGTTCCAATCAGATTAAAAATAGAATTGTGTAACATGTAGAACTGTGCAAGGCCAGCCTGTATACATAAAGGTTGAATGAATGAATGAATATTATCCTTCACTCTCAAACCCAAAAGAAAGGTTCTGCAGGCTGAAAAAAAGCAAATGGTGTTTCCTGTTTCACATGATAGAGGCCTCTATCAGTTAAGGGGGAGGAAAATACCCCTCCAGAGAACAAAGAAGGGCCTCTGTCATTGGTGGAAAGCAGAAATACCTTGCAGGAATGCAGAGAAACCCAGGGAGAAGAACAACTGGATTCAGACTAATCAGGTTGTATACATGGGTTCTCCCTTGAAACGCATTTCAATGTATTTTCTTCCCCCCCTCTCTCCCCACTTTCTCACTTGTTCTCTTTTAAACAAATGTAATGGCTTTTAGAAATAGAACAAATGTATTCATTCATTCATTCATTCATTCAACCTTTATTTATACAGGCTAGCCTCGTTGAGTCACGGGGACTCATTTACAAGAGGGACCTGTCTCACTCACACCAAACAACCATCCACTCTCACACTCACACCTAGGGTCAATTTAGAGTCACCAATCAGCCTAACAAGCATGTTTTTTGGTCTGTGGGAGGAAACCGGAGTACCCGGAGGAAACCCACGCATGCACGGGGAGAACATGCAAACTCCACCCAGAAAGGCCCCAGACCGGGATTTGAACCGGCAACCTTCTCGCTGAGAGGCAGCAGCTCTACCAGTTGTGCCGCTGTGCTGCCCAAAAATTGTGACTTTTTAAACTTATGATTAATTAAACTGGTTTTTGGAACTTTAAATTACGTGCGTTTGTCGTATTTTCAGTGTATTTCTCCTTTCTGATCCAAAGTGAACCAAATAACGGAATTCTGGGGCGAATAAGAATCAAAGCCAACATTTGGAGGTCCTACCGAGATGGTTGCACGCGCGGACAGGAAGGGACGAGCGGGAGTCCAGAACACTGACTACTGACCAGTCACCTCAACAAAAAAGGTAAGCAGATTCCTTTTTAAACAAAATCTGTGATTGGAATTTTAATAGGCAAATTTAACTCAGTGTGTTGGACTCCAGTGAAAAAAAAAAAGGAAATAAAACGAGTAGGTGTTCATACCCGTTAGTAAAAGTAAACTAACAATACCCAAGTCCAAGTTAAAAACACGCAGTGGTCGCGCTTCCCTGATGCCGACGGGTGTTTGGAACAGAGGGGTCAGAGTTTTAGGATAAATAAATAATTTATTCGCCGCTGACCCTGTAACTCTGAGACCAAGTTTAAACTGTAATCTTGCTAGGTTAGTGGCTAGCTTAAAACAGTGAAAATTTAGACTTACTTATAATTTGAGACTAAATAAGTAAAGTACGGGACTAGGGTGAGAGTTCTTTTTTTATGTTCTAAACCAGTGAGGGTACGGGCACTGTGAGGAGTCAACACACGTTAAACCAATCTTATGTTACACTCAAAAGGTTCTAAAAAAAATTCTTTTTTTCATTGCTGAAGTTTCTGGTGTCAGAGCTCCGCGTACCTGTTGGGCTGGTCTGTTTATCTGTTGTCTGTCCTGTGAGTTATAAGGAGCTGGTCAGTCTTATGTGTTGTAAGTCTTGTTGAATTATAAGGCCAGCGTGTGTGTGTGGAAGAGGAAGAAAAAGAAAAAAAAGAGTTCCGGCTGAGTCCTGGTTCCTGTGACAATAAAGATTAATAGCTGTGTGATGTGTGCATGTTTTACTGTGAGAATGAGCAAAGACATACAAACTGAAATGGAGGGAAATTTTAGTCAGAAGTGCGGGAGCGCCTTATTTAAACCCATAGAAGAACAAAAAAAGATCATAACACAGGCAATAACCCTGTCAGTGCAGGACAAAAAACAGGAAAAACAGCTTTAAAAAAAATAGAGGAAATAAATGACAAAACAGGCAAAAGTAACGTGGTGAGTTTAATATGGGAAAAAATAAGGAAGTGTAAAGAAGAAACAGAGGAGTTTGAAAAGCAAAAGAAAGAGGCCAATGCCTTACAAAAAGGGAAATATAGAAAATTGTTGACTGCATCAGACAGCAGTTGCAAAGAGTGGTTTAAACTGGTTTTAATAGCACAAGGAGTGTTACATTTACTGACTATGGAGAAGAGTGAGAAAACAGGAAGTCTTGAGCCTCCACCGTATTTTCATAACAGCATCTCATCAGCACCAACGGCAAAAAGCATGTACCCAATATACCATGTAGAAGGGGGCGTAGTAAAGATAGAGGAAGCTCCTCTCACTTTGGAGCGAGAGAATTCCATGACATCAGAGAATCAGGGGCCTCATGTATCAACCGTGCGTGCGCACAAAAACATTGCGCACGTCACTTTCCACGCAAAACCCCGTATGTAACAAAAATGAAATGAACGTGAATATCTGCGCATCCAAGTACATTTCCACGCCAGCTCCCCTGCTGGCGTACGCACGTTTCTGTGGTTATTGTTCCTTTGGCGACACTTACAGGTGCTTTCGAGAAACTGAAGCCCCACAATCTGTGGTTGACTTTAAGAGCGGCTTGAAGACCTTTCTTTTCAACCGAGCATACTATACTCCTCATGATTCTACTTTTGATCATAGCTGACACTGTTGTTGATTTTAATTGTTTTATTATTTGTTTTATTGACATTTAATTCTGTTGCACCTTGTAGCACTTTGAGATTTCCATTAATGAAAAGTGCGTTATAAATTGAATTCATTATTATTATTATTATTATTAACTGTTCATGATGTGAAAATGATTAATATTCCCACCAAACACACGATTAACAAGTATTACATCCACATGACGCAGTGAAATAAAGGACGCGCAAAGTTGTGCAAAGAATAAATTTAACAGGAACGGATTCATTCAGCCTTACTGGAGAATATAATAAATAGTGTAACACGCAGAGCATTTATTAATAAACAGATATAATTTTCTGATCTAGGATATGGCTTATCAGCCGTTTTCAGAAATAATCATTTTTCAGTTTGGCACTGCTGCGCTCTGGAGCAACACATGCAGGAGCCGTGCATCACGCGTGCAGAAGCAGCGATCAAACTGTTCCACAGGAGCTTTCCTGAGGGAGCTGGCAGGCCGATCAGGGCAGTCCAGTCCACACAAAGCCTGATCATATTTAATGGAATGTCTCATCCATATGATTCCAAAGGCTGAGTGGTCGCGCTTTGGAGCGCGCGCGCACCCACGCCGGTGTTACACGGCAGCTGGAGGTGATTCATGATCTGCGTTTATTGTAGATTTCTCCAAAATGACACGTGGAAGTACACCATATATAACTTGTAGGAGAGTAAAGGCTTCACAGACAAACAGATTGCGCACAATGTGGCGCGCGCAGCGTTTGGAGACTCCAACATCAGTCATGTCATGAAAACTCTCCACTGAGACGCACAGACCCGTTTCTTCATATCATCTATTAAATAAACAAAGATCTATGTTCTACCAAACATCTAAGTTCCTCTGTGTTTACAGTAATTATGGTAATAAACCCGTGCGCAAAGTTAATATTTTCACTCAGAATGAATGGATGAGCTGGCGCACCAAAGCAGGGTGCGCGCACACACAAATCCGACACACAATCACTCGTTCTTTGTGTGATGAACACATTTTATTACTATTCTTACTTAGGATTATTTTCCTCACTCATATTATATTAAATTCATTATTTTCCTGAATCTAGAAATGATTTCTGATCGCGCAGGGATCAAACAAACATGTCCTTCACACATGCAGGAAGTAATTTGCATCTGTTTAACATATGTAAATGAAGGCGTGTCAGGGGAGGTGTCTCACGTGCGCTCAGTTCCACGTTGGTTGTGATGTACAAAAGGAATGTGCGTGGATTCCGGTGTACGCACAGTTTGATACATCTGGATTTTTTTGTGCGTACACACTTTTCTGGATTTGACCGTACGTCACTTTTCAGTAGGAAATCCACGCAAGTCTTTGTACATGAGGCCCCTGGTTACTAAGAATGAGGTGGGATCAGTGAGTGCATCAGATTTCAAAGACTTTATGAACACACATGGGTCCCAAAAGGCAGCTGCCAGCTCAATATCTATAACCCCTCCTCCCTTCTCTCCAATAACCCCCCCAGGGTCACAGGCATCATTTTACCATCCAGTGGCCCCAGGACCCCTCTCGCTCACCTTAAGTGAGACATCAGGGCAGGGATATGTTCCTCCTGACGCTCCTGGATGTGGAAACAGGCCTGAATTAACTGACAGGATGTTAAATCTGACATCCCACAACACATCAAGGCCTAGGAACCCCCCTCCCCCCTTGGCTGAAGGCCCTCTTCGGATCACTTCAGATGTTATAACATCTCTTCCTCTTCCATCTAATCGGATGGAAAAAACCAGTACACCACTTCCTGTAACAGCACACCCTAGTACATCCAGTCTTATGGAGCACGAGGAGATGCAAGGGTTTGAAAATTGTCCTCTTTCCAGCAGCAGCTATCCCTTGTTCCAAGCAGGTACACAAGTCAGGTACAAACCTTTTGCTTTGGGAGACATTCAGGCCTTGGTGGAGAAATTGCCCCCGCTAACGGGGGGGGGGGCAGTAAATGGTTGAACTCAGTGGACAGCCTCACTAAAGGGATCACATTGGCAGTAGGGGATGTGAGAGCTTTGTTGGGAAGATGTGTAACATCCACTAGGATGGATGAATTGGAACGGGCAGCAGGTTGGAATCGCATAGTTCTCGACTCAGAACCCATGACAAATCACTTAAATAGGTTCGCAGGAGCCCTTAGGGAGGCTTACCCGCTCCCAGAGGGTTCAGGGGTGCCTAAGTTTCATTGGAAACCTGGACAGAACCCCACAGTTTATTTAGATCAGTGTAAGCAAGAATGGCATGATAGAACTCACTGCCACGGACAAGGTGCGGGACAGAGATATTTCTTTAGACAAGCTATCCTTGATGGTGTTCCAGCAGCTGTCAGTAAAGCAATGAAAACAAATCCTGACCTTCCCACTGCAGATGCAGAAAAATGGGAACGTCATCTCACTCACCATCTGCAGGAAGCTGCAGATGAGGAAGTGAAAAGCTCAGCTGATTTAAAAGATATGCAAACTCAGCTGCTGAAATTACAACTAAAGCAAGCTAGAGATGTGGTGCAATCAAAGAAAGAGGCCAAACAGATGGTTGCTGGGAAGGAAGGTGTGTTTACCACCCCACAGCAGCACACGGCACCCCAGCCATATTATAATAACTCATCTCAGGGTCCGGTCAGGGGGCAGTGGAGGAGAGGAGGAAGAGCTCGGGGCAGGGGCTATAGAGTCAGAGTCAGAGAGTCAGAGAGAATTTATTGTCATTTGCACCGCATGTAGTACATGTGTTGAAAACGAGATTATGTACACAGGGTCCCAGTTACATCCAACAACAAATGCAAGAGAAAAACAATAATAACATCTAGGATTAACTAAGAGAGACATCAGCTAGTAATACACTAAGCCCTAATGTAGTAGAAAAACATCATTATAAACAGCAGCACGAACATGAGTCATTATGAGCAGATGGTCACAGATGAACGCAGCAACAAGAAACAGATCAGTATCAACATGATGTGACATTTTGCAGTGTTTATTCTTATTATTTATTTATTCATGAGTCTGACAGCCTCAGGGTAGAAGCTGTTCCTCAGTCTAGTGGTTCTACATTTGATGCTCCTCAACCTCCGTCCCGAGGGGAGTGGTGCAAAGAGTGAGTGTGCTGGGTGAGTGAGGTCTTTCATGATGCAGGTGGCTCTTTTTCTGCATCTGGAGGTGTAAATGTCTGTGATGGTGGGGAGACTGACTCCCACAGACTTCTGTGCAGCCTTCACCACTCTCTGTAGAGCTTTCCTCTCTGCAACTGTGCAGCCTCCATGCCACACGTTGATGCTGGAGCACAGGACGCTCTCCACTGCACACCTGTAGAACGAGGTGAGGACTGAGCTTCTCAGACCAGCTCGTCTCAGCCGTCTGAGGAAGTAGAGTCTTTGATGTCCTTTCTTGATCAGGCTGGTGGTGTTATTGCTCCAGCTGAGGTTATCATTCAAGTGTACACCCAGGTACTTGTAGCTGGAGACCACCTCCACCGCAGATCCACCTATATACAGTGGGGTGTGGGTGTGTTTGTTCCTTCTGAAGTCCACAATCATCTCCTTCGTCTTCTTCACATTCATGTGAAGGTTGTTCTCTTTGCACCAGCTCTCCAGATGTTCCACCTCCTGTCTGTAGCTGGATTCATCATTATCTGTGATGCATCCCACCACAGCTGTATCATCTGCAAACTTAACAATATGACAGCCTGGATGTGTGGCTGTACAATCATATGTGAGCAGAGTGAACAGAAGAGGGCTCAGCACACATCCTTGAGGAGAGCCAGTGCTGAGGGTGATGGTGGAGGAGGAGAAGTTGTGGATCTTCACGGACTGTGGTCTGTTTGTTAAGAAGTCTAGTACCCAGTTACAGATGGAGGGGCTTAGTCCAAGTGTGGATAGTTTGTCTATCAGAGTTTGGGGGATCATGGTGTTGAAAGCAGATGTGAAGTCCACAAAGAGCAGACGCACGTATGAGTCCTTCTGATCCAGGTGGGTGAGAGCAGTGTGGACCACAGAGGAGATGGCGTCCTCTGTTGATCGGTTCTCGCGGTATGCATATTGATGAGGGTCCTCGCTGATGTTGACGGTTGTCTTGATGTGGGACATGACCAGTTTCTCAAAACATTTAGCGACTATCGGGGTGAGAGCCACCGGTCTATAGTCATTCAGACCAGTCACTGTGGAGCTTTTTGGGACTGGGATGATGGTGGCAGTCTTCAGGCAGGTGGGAACTGACTCCAGTGAAAGTGAGGTGGTGAAGACGTCAGCCAGCACCTCACAGAGCTGGTCCGCACATTCCTTCAGAACTTTCCCTGGGATGTTGTCTGGACCCGTAGCTTTATGAGGGTTGATCCTTCTGAGACTACCTCTCACTTCTGCTGCGGTCACTTTGAGGTGCTCCTCGTCTGGTGATGAGGTGAGTCTGGTGCTAGCTGGTCTGTTTGGATCTTCAAAACGTGCATAAAACTTATTGAGGGCATCAGGCAGGGATGGGTCCCTGGGGCATTGTTTGCTTTTGCCCTTGTAGTCTGTTAAGCATTTGATGCCCTGCCACATGCTCCGTGGATCATGTGAGATGAACTGACCCTCGATCCTCTGTGCATACGCGGCTTTGGCCTTCTTTATGCCATCATCCAGTTCTCTCCTGCACTTTCTCAACTCCTCAGTATCTCTAGACTTGAATGCAGTGTCCCTGGCTGCCAGCAGGGTGCGGACATCCTTATTTAGCCAGGGTTTTTGATTGGGGTAAAATTTAACATACTTTCTTATGGATACATTTTCAGCACATGTACTGATGTAACCCAGGACTGAGGAAGCATAAAGTTCCAGGTCAACTGAACTTCCATTCGTAGCTGCCTCTTTGAAGACAGACCAGTTTGTGTTTTCAAAGCAGTCTCTTAGCATGGGGGTACTATCTTGGCGCCACAATGTGATCTCTCTTTGTTCCGGCTTGGAACGTCTGAGTGGGGGTAGCTGTCTAGGGACCAATAACAGGGAGCGATGGTCGGAAGCCCCGAGCGGTGGGCGTGGCTTCGCCGTGTACGCCCCCTTCACATTCGTGAAGACTTGGTCTAGCGTCTTATTTCCTCGTGTTGCTGTGAAAACGTGCTGATTGAAGGTTGGAAGGATGACACGTAAATCCACATGATTGAAGTCCCCGGAGACAATGAAAAACCCCTCAGGATATTTACACTGCAGCGAGGTGAGTAAGTCATGAATTTCTCCCTGGGCGTCGTTGGCATTAGCATCGGGTGCTATGTAAACAGCACTTATTATTATCGCTGAATAGTCGCGGGGGAGGTAATGTGGACGACATATAGCCGAGGTAACCTGCAGGGAAACAGAGCACAAGATGTCTGCCATTTTTGTCAAAAGCCAGGACATTGGGCCTGTGACTGTTTTCACAAACAAGCCCAGTCACAGAGGGAAGGACGCCTTCACTCAGCTCCCAACTCACAGATGGCTCCAGCTGGCCAGCACCCGGCTCCACAAAGAGAGTGGGCCCATGGCTCAGGGTCCAGCTCTTCATACCAGCAATGACATACCCCACAGAGAAACCAGTCCATAGGGGGAGGTGCAGACCCTATGATACGGATGAAAGTCATGAACAAGGACTTGTCCTTCTTGGTGGACACAGGTGCCACATACTCCACGTTGAATGACCTGGACTTTTCTGAACACGCCACATCTGACACGGTGTCAGTGGTAGGCTTCTCTGGGGTGCAACAAAAACTGCATTTAACTGAACCTCTCCTAATCACAGCAGGACCGCAGTCTTTGACTCATCCTTTTGTTCTGTCCAAGGATGTACCGGTAAACCTGCTGGGTAGAGACTTGTTGAAAAAGATGGGAGCGACCATTTTGTGTGAACCAACTGGGCTGAAGGTCACTCTGCCCAATGGGACTTGTTGGACTTGCTCACAATCCTCTTCCTCTCCAGCCTCACAATGTCTGCTTAAACCAACGCAGGAGGAGGTCGCTGACATCTACTGGGCTTTGCTACGCCCTGAAACAACACAGCAACTGGGCATCTACTCTGCGTACTTGTCTTGGAAGCCGTGGCTTGATGCTCTGCGACCCTATGTTCCCCCTCCAGATCATCTGACACTCTTTTATGACCGTGACTCTGATGACTGTTTTAGAGAGCATTTTGCCTCTACTTTGCAAGATACTGAGTGGGTTTTGACCTCAGATAAGATCATTGTAGGTCCTCAGGGGGTGGCCTCACATGTCACCCTATCACCATCTCAACTTGAATGGTATAGGATGTCATCTGAAGCAGCACCACATGTCTCACTTGCTCTTTCACCTTCACACCAGGCTAAGGATTTAGGACCCATGGTAAAAACAGTCATGGACGCACTTGATTGGTGTCCCACACAGCTTCCATCAGTTGCTTTTTCACCATCAACAGATTGCTATATTATTGATGTTTCAGCTCAGGATTTGGGAAAATTAGATCATGAACTTATTTCAAGAGAACATGGCAGGGAAAAGACTGATCACACAGAGGTCCCTGCCATGCTTGATACGCTCCCACAATCCCTTTGGTCTCAAGGTCCAGAGGATGTGGGATTAGTAAACTGTGATCCCATCACTTTTGAACTTCTCTCCACTGAGCCAATATGGTTGTATCAATACTCACATAAGCCAGAAGCCGCAGAGGGGCTGAGCAATACGGTTTGGGGGTTGCTAAATGCAGGAGTATTAGAACCGTCTAATTCACAGTGGAATACTCCCATTTTGCCAGTCGAGAAAGCAGGTACAGGAAAGTACAGAATGGTGCATGACCTTAGGTCAATTAATGCAATCCTTAAGACTCCCACCTGCCCTGTTCCAAATCCATACGTGGCGTTAACAAACTTGAATCCAAAACAGAAATGGTTCACTTGCATTGACTTCTTTTGTCTCCCTTTGTCAAATGATGTACGAGACATTTTCTCTTTCACTTTTAATGGCCAACAGTACCGATACACGCGTCTCCCTCAGGGGCTTGCATTGTCCCCTGGAATATTCAATCAGGTACTAAAAGACCTGTTGGTTCAACTTCCTCTTCCTGAAGGCACCACTTTGCTTCAATATGTTGATGATTTATTGATAGCATCAGAATCACCTGAAGACTGTCTCAAAGCCACCCATGACATTCTTCTTCTTCTTCATGATGCGGGTTTCAAAGTGAGCAAAACAAAACTTCAAGCCGTCCGCACCCAGGTATCCTTCTTGGGACGGTTAGTCTCAGCTCGAGGAACAACGCTTTCTCCTGAGCACAGAGTTTCCATTTTGAATCACCCAAAGCCTAGCACGGTACAGGAAATGTTGTCTTTTCTGGGGTTGACAGGGTATAGCAGACATTATATACCTGATTACAGTGAACTCACTACTTCTCTTCGAAACATGGTTAAGGAACAGGGTATGAGAAAATTAAAGTCCAAGCTCGTTTGGAGTCTTGAAGCTGAACAGTCTTTCATAACTCTCAAACAACTTTTGACTCGGGCTACTGATTTAGCCCTACCTGATTACACCTCACCTTTTTACCTTGATGTTTCTTAAGCAAAAAACACCATTAATGGCATTTTGTTTCAGAAAAAGGGGGGAATAGACAGATACTGATGTACACCAGCATTCTTCTGGATAGTACTGAAAAACGTCATCCACCATGTACACAAATGGCAGCAGGATTAAGTAAAATTGTCGCTAAAACCGGAAAAGGGTAGCATGCCCTCTTCAGGTCGGGGATGAGGTCCTGCCCCAAGTGGAGGAGTTTAAATATATCGGGGTCTTGTTCACGAATGAGGGAAAACTGGAGCGTGAGATCAATAGGCGGATAGGTGCAGCATCCGCAGTGAAGCGGGCGCTGTACCGGTCTGTCGTGGTGAAGAGAGAGCTGAGTCAAAAGGCAAAGCTCTCAATTTACCGATCGATCTACGTTCCCACCCTCATCTATGGTCATGAGCTTTGGGTTGTGACCGAAAGAACGAGATCTCGGATACAAGCGGCTGAAATGAGTTTTCTCCGCAGGGTGTCTGGACTCTCCCTTAGAGATAGGGTGAGAAGCTCAGTCATCCGGGAGGGACTCGGAGTAGAGCCGCTGCTTCTCCACATCGAGAGGAGCCAGTTGAGGTGGCTCGGGCATCTGGTTAGGATGCCTCCTGGACGCCTCCCTGGGGAGGTGTTCCGGGCATGTCCCACCGGGAGGAGGCCCAGAGGAAGACCCAGGACACGCTGGAGGGACTATGTTTCTCGGCTGGCCTGGGAACGCCTTGGGATTCCCCCAGAGGAGCTGCTCCATGTGGCTGGGGAGAGGGAAGTCTGGGCCTCCCTACTTAGGCTGCTACCTCCGCAACCCGACCCCGGATAAGCGGACGAAAATGGATGGATGGATGGATGTCGCTAAAACAGCACATATAGTGATGGGCCATCCACTGCACATTTTAACATCACATAATGTCGTGGCCTATGTGAACTCCGAACTCTTCACAATGACTTCATTGAAACAAAGACGCATGAGTAACATTTTGGCAGCACCAAATTTATCATTTTCACATGAAGGTGTAAACATGGCTGACGGAATGAATACAACACACACGCACGATTGTGTTCAAAAGGTCTATATGGAAGAAAAAATCAGGTCCGACCTAGAAACAGAACATATACCACATTCAGAAGTACTCTACACGGACGGGTGCTGCTTCAGAATGGAGGATGGGTCTTTGAAGTCAGGGTTCGCAGTGGTTAGACAAAATGAAGATGCATTCGAGGTGGTAGAATCTGGACAGTTGATGGGAAAACAGTCAGCTCAAAAAGCCGAAATTCAAGCGGTAGTTGCAGCACTAAAATTAGGCACAGGAAAAGAAATCACAGTATACACAGACTCAGCATACGCTTATGGGGTTGTTCATGTACAATTACCCCAATGGAAAAGAGCAGGGTTTTTGACAGCAGGAAATAAACCCATAAAACATGAAGAACTCATAAAAGAGTTAGCTGATAGTCTGATGCTTCCAAGGAAAGTAGCAGTAGTGAAATGCAAAGGTCATGATGTAACACAGTCAGATACTGCCGAAGGTAATAGGCAGGCAGACAGAGCAGCTAAAGTAGCAGCTGGCTATTTAGCAAGAGTTCAGATGGTGACAGTGGAAGAAGAATGTCAGTGGAACAGTCGTTGGAGCCAAACAGAAATCACAAAGGCACAGAATGAGGCGTCTCCTGAAGAGAGATCTGTTTGGAAAAACAAGGGAGGAAAAAAGAATGAACAGAGCGGGTTGTGGACAGGACCTAATGAAAAGTGGATCCTACCCATGACTCTGAAACCATTAGTTTTTCAGGAAGCACACGGTCTGGCTCATGTGGGCGGCGGACAAATGGCCAGGAATCTTCAGCAATGGTGGCATCCACACATGAAAGACATGATAACTGAACACATAGGAACCTGCAAAGTTTGCTTACAATACAACATTCGACCTGCTGTAAAACCAGAACAAGGGATATTTCCCTTCCTGTTCAGACCAGGACAGGAAGTGATCATAGATTACACAGACATGATTGAAACCATTAAGGGGTACAGATATGTGTTGATGTGTGTCGACGCCCTCACAGGATGGCCTGAAGCCATACCTGCAAGAAAAGAAGACAGTAAAACAGTCATAAAGTTCCTGATAAACCATTACATTCCTAGACATGGGTTTCCCGAAAAGATCAGATCTGATAATGGTACACATTTTAAAAACGCAGACCTGCAGGCTGTGGAAAAAATGTTAGGATTAAAGCACGCCTTCGGGACCGTGTACCATCCCCAGTCACAAGGCAAGGTCGAAAGGATGAATCAGAACATAAAACAAAAATTGAGCAAAATCTGTGCACAGACCAAATTAAACTGGGTTGACGCTTTGCCAATTGCATTAATGATTGTAAGAACTTCTGTTAATAATGGCACTGGTTTCTCTCCCTATGAGTTAACTACAGGTCGACCTTTCCCTGGACCGAATGCTTGTTCTCTGCCCAACGAGGGGGACCGAAAGATGGACCATAAGGTATACTTTGATGAGTTAAAAGCTTTGGTAACCAACTTTACTCAGCAGGTACACGAGAAAAGGGGTCCACCAGGAGACCCTGACCTACCCACAGCTGAGTGGGTGCTGCTGAGGGTCGTTAAGAGAAAGTGGGCGGAGCCTCGCTGGGCAGGTCCTTTCCAAGTGACCGAGAGAACCTCACATGCGGTCAGGCTGAGAGGAAAGGGGGAGGTCTGGTACCATTGGAGTCAGTGTGCTCCAGCCCGTGAACCAGGAAGGAGCTAAGAGGATTGAGCGGGACAACAAGAAGAACTCGCATTCGAACTCTTGTGCCTTGATAGACGAAAGTAGCCGAGTAAAGTTGCGTGCGGGCCCAGAAAGACTCTGTTTAATGGGGCCACTCGATGCTGGAATATGCACACATAGAACAGACACCTAGAAAGATAAAAACATTACATATTAGAGTCTCACATTACACGAAGAAAACTCGGGGACATAGGAGGACATTCCCGAGCAACGCCAGGGGAATGCCCCTGAGTATGTGTGGCACATTCAAAAAGTATATTAATGTTTCTGTGATGGTGATATAAATCTTGTGTTCTTTCTCTATTTTTGTGTGTTCAAGGGAGACAACTGCCTTGCTGCTGGAGGAGGAACTTGGGAACTTAAGGTTCATAATTCTGCAATATTCTAAAGCGCTTACTATTATTATCGTTCATAGTTTGCATATATTTCCTTATATTCTACAATTTGCATATTAATAAATTGATTCAAAATGTGGTGGCCAGACAAGAGGGTCACTATGGTAGTTGGAATAAGTGGAATAAGTATGGTAATTTTGATTGTCCTCCTAGAACATTTTTGCGTAATCCCTGGGAAAAATGATTGCGTAGTTTATAGACATAAGAGAGAGTATGGCGCGCACCAAAAAATCCTCAAACTAGAGTATATCGCAAACCAGACTACCACTTTTACGTTCGATTTATGCGATGTAATTGATTGTGCAGGCCAGAATATTTCATTCAGGCATGCAGATATATACATGTGTCAGTGTCCACCTACGGCTTTACAATGCCCACAGAGCTGCACTTGGGGGGAAATTGTACTATGTGCTGGCCAAAATGTCCAATGTAGCGGGGATAAGGTGGTTTTACAACAAGGGTCCTGGGTATTTTCCCAGCCTAAGTCGGATCGGCCAGGATTTCGCCAGTTTTGGACTAGCAAGTTCACTCTCCAGAGGGATTTTTCCCTCACCCAGAATCCGGTTTCCCTGTCTATTAAAGCGGTGTCCACTTTTGAAATGGACGAACATCCGTTCAATTTTCATGTTATGAGAGTGATAGTGAACTCCTATCCACCAAAATATGGATCATTACGAATTGAAATGGTAAACACTATCAGCTCTCTAGGTAACTCTTCTTTCCCCCCTGTGACCCCGCACCAAACTTCAGACATAATTACCACCGATTACACAAAGTTGACTCCGGTCGAGGTAATCGCAATGTCTACCGGATACCATGACAATAATATATGGTTGGCATGGTTATCGGAGGCGGCAAAGCAGGCCTCGTTGTCTGAATGCGTGGCATGCGCCGTAGCACGCCCGCTGTTGTACACTGAGCCGGCTCCCTTGTTCCCAGAGGATACATGGGGGTTTGCTTGCATGCTAAACTTGACCAGAACGCAGATGCATGCTAATTGTACAACCTTAAGTGAAGTGTTTCCCTTAGCCGGGAATCACACCAAAGCTGGCCCGTTCCATGCTACAAAACGCAATGATTACTTCTGTTTTAATTTCACGAGTCCAAATGCCAAAATAAATGTGGGCATGATTGACCCAAGCTGGTGCAATCAGACGAGGTTAGCGAGCACAGAAAAAGGGGATAGAAAAGTGATTGGCCCTCTTGTTAGATCGGGCTTATACTACTATTGTGGGGAAAGGAGATTACTCACTCGTATCTTGGACAACACCATTGGACTTTGTGCCATGGTACGATTGGCGGCTCCTCTGGCTCTGATTGGTCCCAGATTGGAGATCCTGAACGGAACTGATCTCTCTCAAAATAGGAGAAGGAGATCTGCTAATTTTGATCCAACCGTCGGCTCACCTACTTATATTGACTCTATAGGCATTCCGTGGGGTGTGCCAAATGAATACAAATTGGCTGATCAGGTGGCAGCTGGGTTTGAGAGCTTTCCTATCATTTCAGCAGTGTTTCCTGTTACTCCCAATAAAAATGTAGACAGGATAAATTATGTGCATTATAATGTTATGCGACTGTCCAATCTCACCAGAGACGCGGTAGAAGGTCTGGCCGAACAACTGGCGCCGACTTCCCTGATGGCAGTTCAGAACAGGATGGCGTTGGATATGATTTTGGCGGAACGGGGAGGGGTTTGTAGTATGTTTGGTGACCTTTGCTGTACATTTATTCCAAACAACACTGCTCCAGATGGCAAAGTCACAAGAGCCCTAGAAGGCCTTAGAACCCTCTCAGATGAAATGAAAAGCCATTCGGGTCTGGACGACCCACTGGACAATTGGCTGATAAAGATCTTCGGTCCCTGGAAACAGGTGTTTGTATCTATAATGGTATCATTGGCTATTTTCTTAGGCATACTTATAACTTGCAGGTGCTACTACGTGCCTTGTTTAAGGTCTTTGACTGTTAGACTTATCACGTCCACCCTGGAAAAAAGGGATCCTGAAGTGATGCGACAACTGCTTTTGTTAAAAAACTATAACTTGGAGGATTTTGAAAAAACTGATTGAATATTGTGTATATATGCGTTTAGCTGCGTTATTAGGTGTGTGATTTTATTTCTTTTGGGATGGACCTCAGCAGAATGAGGTCCAAAGTGGGTTTTTTATGAAATAAAAATATTTTTGTCTTTGTGTTTTCATTTATATTGAAGCTGAGGGGACACAGGATGTGAGCATGTACTCATCTTGGTGAGGTTCTGAAAGAGTGTTCCGTTTGGATCTGTTCTGGTCTCTGAATGGCTTGGGGGACTGGCGCCTATCTGTCTGACAGTTTTATGACTTTGCAGATATATGACTGGCAGGAAGTCACTGAGGTCTCTTTGTTCTGTGTGTTGTTCAGCCAGAAGGTATACAGCTCTCCCCTTCCCCCTCTGTTAGCGGTCTGTGTGAACTGAAAAAAGGCAAAAAGGTGCCCATCTCTGAAAACTGTGTCCATCTCTGAAAACTGCTCCATTTTTGTGGGATAAATAAGTGTGTAGATTTATAATCCACTTTAAGGCGCAGATGTTTGATGATGACGTTTGATGTTTTTCTACTACATTAGGGCTTAGTGTATTACTAGCTGATGTGATGTCTCTCTTAGTTAATCCTAGATGTTATTATTGTATTTCTCTTGCATTTGTTGTTGGATGTAACTGGGACCCTGTGTACATAATCTCGTTTTCAACACATGTACTACATGCGGTGCAAATGACAATAAATTCTCTCTGACTCTGACTCTCTGACTCTGAGATGACATGATTGCATAAACATTTGTAAAACAGTTAATACCTTGATCATAAAGCACTTGTGTATTAATTATATAATAGTTGTGTATTAGTTCCAATCAGATTAAAAATAGAATTGTGTAACATGTAGAACTGTGTAAGGCCAGCCTGTATAAATAAAGGTTGAATGAATGAATGAATATTATCCTTCACTCTCAAACCCAAAAAAAGGTTCTGCAGGCTAAAAAAAGCAAATGGTGTTTCCTCTATCAGTTAAGGGGGAGGAAAAATACCCCACCAGAGAACAAAGAAGGGCCTCTGTCATTGGTTGAAAGCAGGAAATACCCTGCAGAAGTATAAAAACATGAGTATCCTCCTCCATGCCAGTCAACGCAAGAAGCCGGCCACGGGGAAAAGCAGCCCATCAAGGTCGTATGCGGGGTCTCCCTTGAAAATGCGCATTTCAATGTCCTTTCTTCCCCCTCTCTCCCTACCTCCTCCCTTTTTCTTCTCTCTCTCACTGTCCACGTCTTTTAAACAAATATAATGGCTTTTAGAAATAGAACAAATGTATTCTGTGACTTTTTAAACTTATGATTAATTAAACTGGTTTTTTGGAACTTTAAATTACGTGCATTTGTCATATTTTCAGTGTATTTCTCCCTTTTGATCCAAAGTGAACCAAATAACGAATTCTGGGGCGAATAAGAATCAAAGCCAACACTCATCTCTGACAGCATGGTGGGAATGTCTGAAAATGACAAAGTCTTCACTACTCCCATGCAGACATACGCCTCTCTCTGGAACAATCCTGACATTCAACAAGAAAATAGTATGTTAAATTTCCCAGGTTGGAGAATGAAAGGAATTGAATGTCTGGAAGACATATTTGAGGGTATAGACTTTATTCCATTCAATAAATTAATAATACAATATGACATTGATAATAAATATTTCCTACAATACCAACAAATTAAGTCTATTGTAAAAAAGAAATTTAAGCTTAATAAAACATTGTTGGAAACACCAACATGTGTGTTAGAGTTCATTAATCTTCAACCCCCCAAATTATTATCTAAAATATACAAAAAACTGTCTAGAATCGATGACTCAATAACACTACCTGTTGAAAAATGGGAGTCAGATTTATCAATCAACTTTGAACAAAAAATTTGGTCTCAAGTATGTCTAAATACTTTTAAATTGACTAGAATCTCCAATTTACAATTAATACAATATAAGGTTCTCTATAGAGTACATTATACAGGTCAGCGAATGTTTAAGATGGGTTTTACACCATCTAACAACTGCTCACAGTGCAAAGGCAATATACCTGATGATTATATTCACGCACTCTGGTTCTGTCCACCCGTTCAGAGGTTCTGGGTACAGGTATGTGAAGACTTGTCTAAATGTTTGAAATTTAATATCCCACTCTCTCCATCTGTTTGCTTATTGGGTATCTTTGAAGATGTTATACTAGAAAAAAATACATCCTGTATGCTTTTCACTGCCTTATGCATCGCAAAGAAAACCATACTCGTAAATTGGAAAAATAAAAATAATCTTAGCATTAATCAGTATAAAAATCTTCTGTTAGATCATATTAGTCTTGAAACAGCATCTGCCGACACATCGGATCAATCTATTTGGCATTCTTTGATCGGCTCCGTTACGTAGTGAGGGTGGGGTCTGGGATCTGGCCTTGTGGGGCATTGGGGCTGGTGGGGAGGTTGGGGTTTAGGGCGCCGGGGGGGTTGGGGCTGCTTAGGCGGGGAGGACCCTGCCTTTGACCTGGGGAGGACCGGGGGGGTTCTGGGGGATGTCTGCCGGGGCGGCATGCGGGCCCTCTGGTGGTCGGCGGCGGCGGTCATGGGTCGCCGGTCGGTGACCCGGCTGTGCTGGGGTGGTTTCGGGGTGGGCGCCGGGAGCTTGGGATTCTGGGGGCGTGTCGTCCCCGGGCTTGGGCCTGTGGGGGTCGGGGGTCTTGAGCTCTGGCGGGCGGGTCGCCGGGCTATGGGCTGGCTGGCGCTCTGGTGCCCGGCTCTGGCCGGGGGCCCTCGGCTCGCTGGTGGGTTGGGGGTTCATGTGCTAGGGGGTTGGGTGTCTGGGGGCGTGACTGGTGGCCAATGGGAGGGGGCGGGTAAACCCAGTCTGGGTGTCTAATGTGTTATGTGTTCTGAAAGTTGTTAATATGAAGGGTGGGTGTAGTATTCCTTCTGGGGTGGGGAGTGTAGGGATATAATACTAGTCAGTTTTTAGTCAAATTTTAACCCAAAAACTTCAACAAACATTTAAAAGTTGAGTAAAGACAATTCCTCAGCTACAAGTGACATTAACCAGCAGTTTCCTGCAGCTTGACACACTTTTCCAGCCAAAAAACTATCCTTTTTTTCGAGTCTAAAAACTTGGACAAAATTTTATGCCAACATGTAAAGTACAGAAATATTAAACTTTCTAGAGACCTTTACTGGGCCACCATTATGTAGGGAGTTTTGCTGATTTGTACAATATTCCAGATGAAAGATTTGAGTAGATTTTATCTGACCCAAACTTACCATCAATTAAACGAGTTCTCTCTTTTTCAGCTTAATATCAATAATTCTATACTTGACCAGATGTAATTCACAGGAAACGTTAAACTTATGTTGGTACAGTAGGACTGGACCATTTATTTAACAGAATCAATAAATTACATCAACATTTGTACATGATTGGATCGATCATTTTTCCTATAATTAACTTCAGCATAGATGAAACATAGGAACAACAGAACAAGTAAAGGATGATATTTTACTCATTTCAATTCTGCAGGTACATTAACTTAGTTTTTGGCTTAGGAAGATAAAAGTTTAGGAGGAAGGAAATGGAGGAAAAGAAGTTAAGAGTCAGGGAGTTATCTTGATGTGTTTTAACCAGAAGCATGGCAGCTCTCCGGCCGAACTCGGCTACACGTTGGTACACTTGGCAAGCATTTGACGACTTTGTTACCTCGTGAAGACGTCAGTCCCCAGTTGGTCCAACTGGCCAGTTTGTTTACCGTTTTCAGCATCTCCAGACGTGCGCCTTGACTCGAACCGAAAGTAACGGCAGCTCCTGGTGTTGTTTTCAAGATAAGACGTTCCTTAAAAGAATGTCAATAAAGTGAAGCTTTTCACGGCTTGAAATAGATTTATAACAGGCATGTTATAAATCTTTTAACTGAATGACGTGTCCTTAGCGTGTGACTAGACGATCATCAGTTCTTTGGAGAAGACCATAGTTTGAGGCTTACTCCAGCAGACTTCAAGGAAAACAGGAAGTCAGAGCTCTTTTAAGGCTAACTTGACCTAGAAAGACGTAGCTCTTTCTGATTCGGTCTGTTAGGCCAGGAGCCACTGAGAGGAGGCATAAGTTAGATTAAAAATGTCAGAAAGGATAAGAAAGTTAGTTTAAGACGCCAGTCTCATGATACAGCAGATTTAGAACTTTCTTAACTCATTACCAACACTGTTGTATGATTAAAACAAACGTCATCAGAGCATAACATATGGGACCTATTAATGATAATAGCTTGATTATTAAATAGGACAAAAACACAAGTCTCTGGGTGTCTAGATTGTCCTGAGCTCAAGCTAAAATGAATGAGATAAAGTGTTCCTTTTATCTTCACATGCAAGTTCGAGAGGAGAGGAGAAATCCTCCATGTACAACATTTTGAATTAAGCAGAGTATTTGATTTATCTGACATTAAAATGTACTGATGCTCTTACAAATAAAATTATTCATTTGATGACATTTGAATTAACAAAATTAAAAGAAGTCTCTGGATGACTTAATTTATGATGTTTGATTCAAATTAAAAGTAATAAAAGTATTATTGTCCCTTCAGGAATAACTCCCAAAAAGTTCATTACTGAGAGCGATCAGAGAAGTGTTTCAAAGGTCAAGGTTGTATCACTACAGGAGTAAGTGGATGTCCTGGATGATGGTCTTGGACTATGCTTGGCCGGTGTGCGGGTCCTGGTTGGGGCCTGTTCTCTGTGCTTCCTGGCTCTGTCGGCGGTTGGGCGGGCGCTCTTGGCCGTGTCGTCCATATGGGATTTTGTGTCTTCTTGGGCGGCGGGCTGACTGCGGTTCGCAGGGGTCGTGGCGGCCCTGGTGGGTGTGGGCTGTTGGTTCTGCTGTTGGCGGCCCTCGGGACCGTGTCCCTCTCTGGTCTTGATTCAATGGCCCGGCAGTCGGAGAGGTGTTTCTTTGCCTCGCTCCTTGGGTGGACCTTGGCGAACTGGGGGGGGTACGCAGGGTCAGCGGGGGAGCTGACTCGCTGCGGGAGCACTGTTCCTGCAGATATTTTCTCCCCATCCCTCACCACGCACCTCCGCCCTCTTCATCTTAAATTAATACATGTAGGGAATTTGAGTCTCGGGTGTGCTACAACGGTTTTACATCTCTGTTGTACAGAACCACCTGGGACTCAATTTTATATACACTTTAGACATTCATTCATAAACATTCTCATAAAAGTCACATATAGGGAATGGAGTGAGCACTAAGGTTATGGGTGGCGGGATGACACCACTCTCGCCCCCATGCCTATGCTCACTCAACATTATGCATTTAGACAATAAGGGCCTGGGATGGAGTTGGAGTGGAGGGGAAACTGGTACAATGCCAGCCTTTGCTCCTTCTCTTTCCTTTTTAAGTACAATTTAGAACAACACTCACCAACAGTACATTTGGGGACGGGGGTGTGTGTGTCGGGGTCTTGATTTGTTAATTTCAATTTTATTTATTTATGTATTTATTTATATATATATTTATATATTATTTATTTATTTTTCTCTTACCCCCCTGGTTGCCTGGCGGACATTCTGGGGGTGGGCCGTCGGGGGTTGTCATGGGATGTGGGGGGGTTCGGGGCCTGGGGGTTCGCCGTGGGCGGGGCTGGCAGTGCGCTCCCTCTGGGGCTGCTTGGGCTCGGGTGTCCTGTCCTGTCGGCAGGGCGCGGGTTGGGCCGAATCTTGGATGTCTGCTGCTCTCCACCCCAGAATGAATGGGCCTACCTCCTGGGTTTGGATATGGGCTACATGTCTTGGACCTAGGGGGTATAGAGTGTGCATCGGGATTATGAATGGAACGTGTCGTTATTGTATGTCTTTCTGTGAGTGAGGGTGAGGATGAGGGTGGGTCTGAGTGAGTGTGTCTGTGTATGAATGTTTAAGTGTCAGGCTGGGACTTGGACTGCCCCCTCTCTGATACTTCTGAGGCTACTAGTGTCGCGCTCCTGCCACGTGGCCCCCTGGTGGGTGTTCCTTTGCCTGCGGGCGTGCTTGGGGCCCTCACTATCTGGGGTTGGGCGCTTGGGCGTTTGTCGGCTCGGCCTGGTGGCTGCCTGGTGGGGCTCGTGTCCTCTGGTCCTTTCGGGTCTTGGCCTGAGGGATGGGCGTCCCCGGTGCCCGGGCCTCGGTGACCGGCCCTGGGGCTACGTCGGTACGGCGGGCTCCGGCGGGGGCCTATGAATTTGTCGCGTTTGACCCCGGGGGGTCATTGTATGTGGTCGCTGGTGGGATTCGTCCGGTTCTTCCCCTTGGTCGGATCTGGGGAGTGGGCGAGTGGCTCGTCCTGTTCGGGTGGCCCTGGGGACTCTGGGCTCGGGGTCCTTCCTGGAGTCTTGGGCTTTGATCGCCCCTTCGTCTGCCTCGGGCTTTGGGGGGACGGATCTCTGATGCTTCACAGTCGCTACTAAATGTTCTATTGGAGGAACCATATTCACTTATGCATGCTCACAACCACACACAAATGGATGCAGGGATGTATATGTAGATATATGCAGATATGTAGATGGGTATATGAATGAATATAAATGTATATGTATGTATACTGTATATATATTTGTAGGTATGGGTATGTTTATTTATAGAAATCTACTGCAAGGTCATGAAGATTATTAGTCTTTATGCATGTATGTTTCGTTGCTGTGTTCTGTCATGTGCTTTGCAGGATTGTGGACGGAGGTTGGGTGTGTTTGCCTTGTGCTCTTTTTGTGGATAATTGTCTTACTCTCTTTTCTTTCTTTCTCTCTATTTAAAAAAAATACATATTGGAGTGAGAGGATGGCTATAAGGTGAGAAGGGAGACCATCTATAAATGAAAAAAAAAAGATAAATAAATGTACAGTACTGTACAGTCACCAAGCACTTAGCCTATCCTAACACAGTTAAGGAGTGAGTTGAATTGTCTCCCTCCTCCCCAGCAGGCTCCATTCACATAAAGGGAGCTACTTTCACTTTATGTGAAAGGGAGACAATTCAACTCACTCCATCTTTAAAAACTGTTAGGATAGGCTAAGTGCTTGGTAACTGTACATTTATTCATAAAAAAAATTGTATATGATCCGACTTAAGGTCCGTAGGTCCGGAACTCGTTCGTGAGTTGAAGACTACCTGTATATCGATTTGTGTATGTACAAATGAAACCATAAAACTACGTACATTACATAATAACCTTGACTTTTAACAAACCTTTTAGTTGTTATGTGTTGTGATGGTATCAAAGGTATTTAACTTAATAATTTCTGTATATAGCCTGTTTCAGCTTTTTCAGCTAAGTCTACATTTTTTAATCCAACTTTTTCAGCCTAATTTAGCAAGACCATGCTCTTGTTTTAGCTATTGTTCAGCTGGTTTTAGCCAATTAAGGCTTTTTCAGACGATTTCCACTTTATTTTGCTTATTTTCTCCTTATTTCAGATGTTTTATGTCTTTGTCCATTCTCAGTCACACATACACACACCACACAGGCTATTAATCTTTATCGTCACAGGAACCAGGACTCAGTGAATACACGGATGCCTCCCACACAGGAAGTGTCAAGACAGACTGAGCGTTCCTTTCGGCGAGCCAGCCCGTCCTGAATCTTTTTTTCCGTGTATCCCTCCGGAACTTTTTTATTCCTCACACACTCAGTTGGCCTTATGTTTCAACAGGACAAACAACATATAAGACAGACCAGCTCACGCTGACCTTATGATTCAACAGGACATACAACATATAAGATAGACCAATTCCAACTTTCACGTAAGACTCTGACGCCAGAAAAACTTCAGCAATAAAATATTTATTTATTTATTATTATTTTATTTTTTTTAAACCTTTTGAGTGTAAAATAAGATAGGTATGATCGTGTGTTGACTCTTCACATTGTCAGGAACCCCACTATTTTAGAACATAAAAAAGATTTAGTATTCTGTGACTAATTTTGTTTTGTTTTATTTAACTGATCTAGGTTTGGAACTCTATCGAATTATTTTATCAGCACAGGTCAGCGCGTTTTCCTCAATTTCTCACCCAGCCCCGCACTTACTTATTTTGTGTCAAATTATAAGTAAGTCTAAAGTGTCAAATTATAAGTAAGTCTAAATTGTCACTGTTTTAAGTTAGCCACCAACCTAACAAGATTACAGTTAAACTTGGTCTTCAGAGTTACAGGGACGGCGGCGGATAAATTATTTATTTATCCTAGAACCCCGACCCCTCTGTTCCAGAAGCCCGTCGGCTTCTGGGAGGCTCGACCACTGCGTGTTTTACCTGGGACTTGGGTATTATTATTTTACTTTACGTATACAGATACTTACTCGTCTTATTTCCTTATTTACTGGAGTCCAACACACTGAATCAATTTGGCCTATAAAAATTCCAATCACAGATTTCGTTTAAACAGGAATCTGCTTACCTTTTTAGTAGAGGTGACCGGTCACTGATCAGTGTTCTGGACTCGCGCTTGTCCCTTCCTGTCCGCGTGCAACCAATCTCGGTGGAACCTCCAAATTTGTTGGCGTTGTTTTTCTTATTCGCCCCAAGTTCGTTGTTTGGTTTCACTTTGGATCAGAAAAGGAGAAACTCTGAAAACACGACAAACGCGCATTTAAAGTTCCAAAGCCAGTTTTAATTAATTGTAAGTTTAAAGTCACAGAATACATTTGTTTTATCTTATAAAGCCATTATATATGATCACAAATAAGTAGACAGAGAGAGAAAAAGAGAAAAAGAGAGATAGAGTAGAGAGAGAGAGAAAGAAAAAACATTGAAATGCGCATTTCAAGGGAGACACCGCATACAACCTGATTAGTTGTTTTTCCCCGTGGGCTTGCTCTGCGTTGACTGCCGTGGAGGAGGAAAGACTCGTGTTTTATACTCTTCTCTGGGAGTTGCCTGCTCTCAACTAATAAGAGAAGTTCTGCTTTAAAGACTGTTCCCCTCCCCAACTGCCAGAAAGCTTCTGTCTTGTAAACAGGAAATACCATTGCTGGTTTCAGCTTACAGACTTGCGTTTTGAGAGTGAAGGATAATACACAGTTCTATATGTTAATCTAATTGAAACTAATACACAACTGTTATATAATTAATACACAAGTGCTTTATAATCAAGGTATTAACTGTTTCACAAATGTCCATGCAATGTTATATAATTAATACACAAGTGCTTTATAATCAAGGTATTAACTGTTTCACAAATGTCCATGCAATCATGTCCTATGTGCCCCAAAGCAGCTCACACAACACTATAAATCCACACACCCCTAGATCCAACAAATAGAGCAGGTCCAGGGAATGGATGCACTCCGCGCCCGCTCTGGTCCACACAGGCCCTAGGGGGGGAAGGGCACGACACATAGATGACTAAAACTAAATATACAATAATGCTGAGTACTTATAAAACACACACACACTAGTAGACCACTAAGTGACCAATTAGTGTAACTGGACATTAAATTACATTAAAAATCCTACACTACACACATAGATTAGAGCTGTTCTGATACTTTCTGACTGAGCATACATGCAGAACAAGAGAGAGACTTTCAGTAGACTTCTCCTCAGCCATATATCTACAAGGTCGTAAAACTGACAGACAGAGAGGCACCAGGTCTCTTACCATGCCCTAAGCCAATCAGAGGCCAGGACCGTTCTGATACTTTCTGACTGAGCAAACATGCAGACAAGAGAGAAACTGGTCATTGAACACCGTTTGAAAACTCTTTCAAGAGGAATGAAAACACGAAGACAAAAATATATTTTTTTTCACAACATATGCTTACCACGCAGCTTATTAAATTAAGCTGTGGCACATTATCTCAACAATTGAAGTGCTGTTCAGCAATTTGAAGCTAGGCATTTTTAAGTTCTATTTGATCATCTATCCATTAAAAAAAACAAAGGATTTTTAAAACATGGATATAGTCTTTTAAAATAATATCCTGCTGTGCTCCATTTTACCATTCAAACTCATGGAATTTTTGACCTTGGGTGAACATGATGCAGAAGCTGCTGGATCCACAGGATGGACATCAGGGCAGAGGTGTTTCAGACGCTATGACGGAGAACCTCCTGAATGAGGATGATTATAAACGTAGATTACATAATTCCTACACCTTTTTAACTACACTGCCATGTTGATTTACAACACATGGACATACTGTATTATGGCTACAATTTCCAGTACTCATTACAGATAAAACCAAAAATACAATTTAAAATAGCAACTACTTTATTTGTAACTGAAGATGTGTCACTACTCATCCGAGGACCTTTGCCAATTTAATGAAAAATGGAGTGTATGAATGAAGTTATAAAGCTGTGGTGTGCCGTGAGCTTGTATTATGGAGATTGACACATGCCAATCAATCTCCATTATGCAAGCTTACAGAACACCACAGTTTTATAACTCGATTCACACACTCCATTTTTCATTAAATTGGGAATGCTCCTCAGATGATTAGCGAACTGTCTTCACTTCAAAAGAAAGTCATGTTTCTTTTAATCTTCTTTGGTTCGGATTTGCCATGTCAAGGATAACAGAATCTTCACCAGCGTTCTTATAGGTAAAAAAACAAAGTTACTTTGCTTATCCTACACTATTGAACTGTTGACTTAAAGCTCCCCTGACATCATCTTTGAACTTTCCATAAAATGGCACAACATATATATATATTTTAAGATTGAACTATGATCGTTTTTGCTAAAACAATGTTAAATGAATGAAAATTCCTCTCAAAAATAGTTTAAAATTAGCGCCGTTTTTTTACACGGTAAATCCGGGTTTTTCCGGTCACGTGATTGTGACGTCAGATCGAGACTCTGCTCCAACGCGCACATTGAATACAATGGAGAAAGATACAAACACATCCGTCGAATTTAGCCATTTAAAACTTTAGATTTTAGCGATTTGGCTTCAGTTCGTGAAGAAGAAGTTATTTTGAGTGATCAACAACAAAGGATTCTGTTCATAAAGCAATCTAGCACTTTTATGATGGTAAGCAGGTGGGTGGGTATAAATAAATGACACATTGACATTAACATTAAAACACAATTGAATAAATGAGAATGTAATTTTACTACATGTACGGTGTTTTACAAGAAAACAATAAATACAAAACAAAAATTAATATTGACATGATGTTAAACACAATTGTTGCTGCTTCTTACCTAGTAAGGGGTGTTGTGTGGTGCCGTTCTGCCGCTTGTTGCCCGGAGGAGTGGATGTAGAAGTACTTGGAGCTGTACTTGGAGCTGCTGTGGTCGGGGAAGGGTTAGAAATGTCAAGACTTGGAGAGTCAGACACAGACTCTGCAGAGCCTTCATCTTCAGGGACACTGTCTGCATCAAAAAAAGAGTGCAAAAACAGCAACAGAGTACAGTTAGCATTAGGGCTGAACGATTAATCGCATTTGCGATAATCTCGCGATATGTTAAAACGCGATTATCTAATCGCACAGGCTGCGATTTGACTGGTCACGTGACTTGGGAGTGAGCCGAGCCGAGCAACCGAGCAGGCAGGGAGGGGGAGAAGTCAACATCGCTCGCTCCAACACAATGGCTTCAGGCTCGACAGAAGTAATAAAAGTTAAAAATTCAGGTAAGTTAGCCCATGTAAACGTGTATCTGATCTTAAAGGCTGAAACACAGAGACAGCGGGAGATAAACAGAGCGCGAGCTGGTCATGTGACCGGGCCTGTTTTTGACGTGCCCTGTTAGCAGCTAGCTCAGCAAGCTAACGTTCTGCGTGAAAAAGCGCATTCATTATCTGATTAAAAAAAAACAGTTTTGTCATTAGTGATATGAATTACAGAACCAGTAACACACATGTTTCGTGCAAGCTGATTTTTTTTCAAACTAGTGGTGTTTAATGATTGTTAGCTTAGCTTTAGCATAGCTATTTAGATGAGATGATGCAATTTCTCATTACGTGCATTACCAAACCTGGTCGTGATGTCACGACTATTATACTATCCTTTTTATTGTCCGTTTCAAATAAAAATGTTAATAATTATGTTCAGTAATGTGAAGCTGACAAACTGGGAAAAGCTAAAACCTGTACAGTACATTGTTAACTAACAAAGTGAGAAGATTTTTCTGGTCCTCAATTTTTGCACGCGTGTGAGTGAGAGTGGAGGATGTCAATGTGTATATTTATTTTTTATTTTGTATTACAGGAAATGCACTAAAGGATGACAGAGTGTCAAGAGCAATTCTCCCACAGTTGGAAGAAGAAGGCAGCAATGACTGAAGCACAGAGGGAGCTCAAACTTCCTGAACACAGCCTCATCACTGAATGTCCAACAAGATGGGGATCCAAGGAAATGATTGCCAGGGTGCTAGAGCAGCTCAAAGCCATTTCTCAGATGCTGTCAGGTGACCGTTATGCACGCTCCCTTATCCCAACCTGGCAGGATATTGAGGTGTTGGAGTCTGTTCACAAGGCTCTGCATCCTGCTGTTAGACTGACTATAATGTTTACATTATTGTTCCAAGAGTTTTTTTTTTTTTTTACATCTAAAACATTTAATAAGAACAGATACTAGTTTATTTTGTGTTCACTGAGTTTGAATTCCCAGAACGGGTTGGTTAAAGCAGATTCTCTTTGTTTTTTGCACTTTATTTTTTATGATGTTACTGGCTGGAAAGCAGTAAGTTTAAAGACCGTGTAAAGTGAATTTCAACATTTTCTTAAATAAACATTATAAATGTGATAATTGTAATGTTGTAAATGAGTAAAAAGTCTCAAAATTGTAGCTCAATTCATTTTGAAGTTATACATGAAACTGTGTATAAAGACATGTGTGTTTCAGGATTTTTTAGGCGTGTTTTAAACGGGACCGCGTTTCGTCACGCGGTCCTCATTAGTATAGCCCCCACCCCCTGCAGCTCCAGTCATATAAATTGTTCTTCGCATGGGTGGAGCCGTTCACTCGCGACTCGCAGATAGCATCAGATAGCAATAGCATAGATATTTTGTTCATTGTTAGCTAGCTAATCAATTATGCCTCGTTCCTGCATCTTCCCAGGATGTTTTAATGGTCAGGGCACCTGCTACTGACCGTCTCCCTCCTCAGCCTCCGGACACCGCCGCCGCCTTTCCTGTTTCTTTTCTTTCTTTTTTTTTATTGCTAAGCCTGTGCCCTACAAGTTCACAAGCTCCTTTTTTGCTAAGAAAATGCGACAGGTCCATTGCATACTTAGTTATCAACGTGATTACTCTTTATCTTAATCACCAACACAGCCCTCTTTATCTTAATCACCAACACAGCCCTCTTTATCTTAATCACCAACACAGCCCCCGCATGCGATGTGTCGGGTCGGACCGGTGCAGCCGCGCGAGTCCGCTCATCTTCTAAACACATAACAGCGGAGTTATGAATTATAGTTGCGTCCTCAACTTTAAAAATAAAACCAGAGTTGTTTGTGCACTAAAAACAGCGTAACTCTTGGAAAAAGGAGCAAACAGAGCAGGTTTACTGATGAACCTGTCTTCCTCCTCCACACAGTTCAGCTCTGAGCGAGAGAGTCCTCCTACTTGCTCTCTGAGCTGCAGTGCTGCGCTGAAACCACGCCCACTGCTGACACGCCCCCACAGTTCCAGACTAAGAGAAAATAATGTATTTTCATGATTTTTGACACTTAATTTTATAAGGAAAACAATGTTTTTAATCAGTCAGATTTATATGGGTGATTAATAACACATATTTATGCCATGTGATAAACTAAAAACACAAATCTAATTTCACTTTACACGGTCTTTAATTTTTTTATATCTAATTTTTTACATTTATTTATTAACTGTCATGTGAAGTTCAGACAGTAGTTACAATAGTAAACTGTTTATGAAACAAGAAATAGAAATGGTGAAAAGAAAAGTCATACATTTGCTTGCATTATTGTAATCTCTGCTTTAAATAAATCTGACATTGTTTATTATAAAACAGATTGATTTGTTGCTTCTGTTTGTTGAAAAATACTTGAGAAGGTATTAAAAAAAAATCGCATTTTAAATCGCAATTGCAATTTGTAGAGAGAAAAAAATCGCAATTAGATTTTCCAAAATCGTTCAGCCCTAGTTAGCATAGATGACAAGTAATGACGACATAACCGCGTCAGCCTCGTTTGTTAAGACAGGGTACATGCAGAAATTCTTGAGTTAAATTTAATACCTTTTAATACCTTTTTAATACCATCACAATGTAGATGTATACTGTATATGTATGATGTGTGTATAGATGTATAGATGGTCTGTGTGAGCAGATGAGCACGCATGAACACAACATGAAAAAGATCATCAGCATGATGTGATTTTTCACAGTGATTAATCTGGTTAGAGATTCATGAGTGTAACAGCCTCAGGGTAGAAGATGTTCCTCAGTCTAGTGGTTCTACACTTAATGTTCCTTAACCTCCTTCCTGAAGGTCGCGGGGCAAAAAGTGTGTGTGCTGGGTGAGTGTGGTCCTTCATGATGCAGATGGCTCTCTTCCTCCATCTGGAGGTGTAATGTCTGTGATAATAATAATAATAATAATAATAATAATAATAATAATAATAATAATAATAATAATAATAATAATAATATAATAATAATGAATTCAATTTATAACGCACTTTTCATTAGTGAAAATCTCAAAGTGCTACACACATTGAATGCTACACACATTCATACACCGGTAGCGGCAGACTACCATGCAAGGTGCTTTCCAGTCCTACCGGGAGCAACTCGGGGTTAAGTGTCTTGCCCAAGGACATGACGACACATGGTGTGGGGAACCGGTATTCGAACCGCCAACCTTCCGATCGGGGGACGACTGCCATTACCACTACACCACGGCCGCCCCTGTGATTATCATTATCTGCGACAATTTTATGTCTGTATTCTGTTTTTTTTACTTAATTTTGTATGTTGCCTATGTGTTGCCTGTTTATTTGTTTATACAGCACTTTGGTTGGCCTTGTCGCTGTTTTAAGTGCTCTATAAATAAAATGGTATGGTGATGGTGGAGAGGCTGACTCCAACATCTTCTGTGCCGTGGCCCATCGGGGAGGTTGTCAAGGTGATCGAGAGTGCAGACGGTCGGATCCGGTCAGCTGAGGTTCGGACTGGAGAGAAGACCTACCTGCGGCCGGTACCACGTATGGTCCAGCTTCCGGCCATTCCACCTGATGATGGACAAAATACGGGACTCCACTTCATCTTAGGGAATTTAATAGACTTTACATAATAGCTAGGCTATTCTGGGGGCGGCTGTTATAAATTCCCCAGTATCTATGCATTGTTTTGTTCAGGCATCTTGTTAGACAGCTAATTCTTATTTGTTAGACAGCTAATTCGTATTTTACGTCAGGCATCTTGTTAGACAGCTAAGGGGTCCTTGGGGATAAATACTGTAGAGCTGAGAAAGCCGTTGGTTTTATAGCCGTTGATGTTTTCTATCGTTGATGCCTGTCTGCGTTTGTGACAAAGGTGAGCTTAATGCACTTTAATGAGCGCTAATTTCTTCTTTTCATATATAAATGGGGTGGCGATTTTGGCGCAAATATGAGACAGCCCAAAGAAATGTTTATTTCATGTTTAAGGTTCTGTCTTGTTGTAATATTAAGGGTAAGCTAAGCTATTTGTTAGCATGTTCTCATTTTAGCCGTTTTCTGTTATTTCAGATACCAGACAGACAGAAAAAGGGACAGTTAATGCCAGTTACTTTCAGTTAGGAAGAATTTACAGCTCAGAAAAGGAAACTGCATGCTGTAAACGAACTGGTCAGTTAATTAAACTCCAAGAAAAACACCATCTTGCTGTGTCAGGACTCACTCTCTGATCGGAGTGTCTGTGTGGATGAAGTGCTCCAGCTAAACTCCTAAAAATCAACATACAGTCCTAACTCTCCATAACAGCGTTATAAATTGAATTAATTATTATTATTATTATTATTATGTTCTGCCTGTCCCCAAAACAACTGTGTGCTTATCTGAACTTGGCTCCCCAAGCTGGCCTTGAAGGCCACCTTATCTGAATTGCCTGGAGGACATGTAATCTGATGCCCCCCCACCCCCCACCCCACCCCCCATCGAGTTATTTCCAATTGATAACCAGAGGAAACCAGCTGAATAAACATTGTGTCATCATTTCAGGACTTTTGATTTCCATAGGTGTGTCCTTGGCCATTCCCCGACATCACTTGAGAATGTTACGAATCTCACCGGAGTGCGAGCTGGCTGATTATTCCATCCTTATCAGAACTCACCGTGTCTTTAAGTGCATCCTTGAACAATGCTCACCGCTCTTGTCGTCTCCCCCCTCTGCAGACTGCCTACGTTACTATGTGCTTGTTTGTGCGAGGTATTTTTTTTTATATTAAAGTTTTTCTTCTCAGGCAATAAGAAAGAGTTTAAAGCTCCACTGACATCATCTTTTAACTTTTCATAAAATGGCACAACATATATATATATTAAGATTGACCTCTGATCGTTTTTGCTAAAACAATGTGAAATGAATGAAAATTCCTCTCAAAAACAGTTTAAAATTAGCGCCTTTTTTTTCACACGATAAATACGGGGTTTCCCGTCGCGCGATTATGACGTCACTCCCAGACTCGCGTCAACTGCGCTCCTTGTTTACAATGGACAAGATACAAACGCGATCCGTCCAATTTAGCCATTTAAAACTTTATATTTTAGCGGTTTGTCTTCAGAGAAGCCAAAGTTATTTCCAGTAAACAGCAGGTTATAATTTTTTTTCAGCTCCTGCTGGTTTTTGGAGACTTTTCACTTCAGGAAGTGCAGCAGCTCTGTGAGGACTTACAGCAGCTGATAGTTGAGAGTCAGAAGGAATTCTACATGTAAATAGTTTCCACAGCACTGAAATGGTAATATATTAGTTAATGTTTCTAATAATTATTCAACATTAATTTATAGTTTAAAAAATTAGTCCCTTTTAAAATATCTGTTAAATATATTATTCTTTTATTTTATTTTGTTTGTGTTTTCAGGTTTCCAGGTCTCCAGTCCATCACCTGAGGCTCTTCCTGAACCACTAGTACAACCCAGACTTTCACATCACAGCAGGTAAGATTGCATCAACAAAAAGAATAGTACTCAACAATATTCTTTGATGTAAATCTGTTGATTTTCTGTGGTTCTGATGAGGGAAGTGACAAAGTGGATGCAGCATTCAGCCCATAATGGACCCAGATGTCCCCTGCGTCAAGACCTACAACACCTGGACATCCATGAGCGTGCACGAGGAGGTCCGTGTCCGCCTTGACTCAGAGCGAGTGCAGAAACCCCCCCCCCCCCACAGAGAATCAGTTCCAGTCTAATTTATTGGGTACTTCTGAGTGACAACCAAGACCACTTTTACAAAACCAATCAAACATTTTGGAGACTAATAGACTGAAATACATTCATTTGCCTGTCATGCTGACTGCCAAGTACACACTGTTCATCTGCAATTATAGAAACTTACTATTCTCTTGCCAATTTTTTCTTTTGCCAAGATGCGGGCTTGATAAACCAGTGTTTACAAGATGGCTGTGGATCAGGAGGCAGAACAGTGATTTGTCACAAGGTTGGTGCTTTGATTGCAGACGTCAAACTGTCACTTTCTGTCAGAAAGAGGTTTAGGCCACAAACAGCTCCATGGAGCGATGACACGAGTCTCTGGTTTCTGGTGGTGATTTAGCAAAGCTTCTAATCTGGTTTCAAAATCCTGTTTTTATTGCATTATTACTGCATTATGACACTAAAAGACAAATGTGCTCAAGTGTCTGCCTGTTAGCAAAATATCCCATCAATTGCTGCACAACTTTTAATGAAATTTGCAGAACGTCACCTTTGGTTGTAAATCTGTGGAGCGCGCTGTATCTATCATTGGTGTGTGAATGCTTAAGCAGATTATTAGAACATTTAAAAAATATTTAGAAATATAAACGTTCTGTTTTTACAAAATACAAGAAATGAAGGCTTGAAATGTTTCACTCTATGTGTAATGCATCTATGTACCGAAATACAGGTAGTCCGAAATTGTGGCGTCGTAACTCGAATTTCGACGTAACTCGAAACATACGTCCAAACTGCACCTTATACGTAGAGTACTGTATTTTACCAAGCACTAAGCCTATCCTAACACAGTACCCTACATAATTATCAAAAAACACATACATTTGAGAGCCATAATGAAGTGAAAAAAGAGTTAATTTCCTACTGTATGCTGTGGTGAAGCAGTTCCTCCGTTCCTCCGTCCCTCCTCTGGATTCTGCATTTGTTTGTGTTGTAAAATTGCCGTCCATAAAACAGCTACTTTTCCACATCTGCTGCCTGTTTCTACCTGTCCAGCTTGCTCTAACAAGTTTTGTTGTGTTTTTTGAATGTCCAGAGGACCAGGCTTAGCTTTTTTAGAGTGTACAGGCAGCTCCACAGGAGCCTCCACAGCTAGCAAAACGGGAAAATGGAAACTGCCGGAAGCTGCGTAAATCGGCTTCAAAAATAAAAAATGTCAAAATAATTATTTTATTTTATTTTTTTTAATGGAGATGTGTGTCATAACCCCGAAACGTCGTAACTCGAGGCTGTCGTAAGTCGAGGACTACCTGTATATGAGTTTCGCGTTTTGAAATAACTGACAAACGCACAATTTTTTTTAGATACACCTGTAAATGTGACACCCATAAGAGGTTTAAAACTGAAGAAATCCGATCCCTCCTGCCAGTACCTGCTTGAGTCAGGCCCAGCTGGAGGCTGTTCTGAAACACAGCTTAACTTTTGGGGAGCTCACAGGAAATTACAACTTCTGAAGCTTCCATGAGGTATACAGAGCACTAATGTTCAAATGCAAGGAGGCTGTGCTGCGGCCTGTTTATGAACAGAGAAGCCAGGTCTGATTCTTCTGACTGATCTAAGTGGGGCTGAACATGACATATTTGTTTACTCCTTTCTAAAAAAAGTATTAAAATGGACAAACACTCCAAATGTCACGACAGAGAAAATCATTCTTAAGTGTGAAGGACTCTCAGCCACCACCACAGTAATTTTTATCTCCATAACTGTAAAATTGATTAAAATACTATTGTGATCTGTGTGTTTTTTAGTTTATACTGTCTGTGGGGGGTCACCTTTAATTGCTTTAGTTCTAAAAGGTAATCTGTTGTAGACGTACATGCAGTAATTACAGTAATTATTTTCTGAGAGTTTAATTGAAATCTGTCCAGTGATTCATGAGATATTTTGTTAACAGACACACAGGCAAAAACATTACTGCCTGCCTTTCACTTGTTATTTGGGCGCAGTAATTACAACTTTATTTCTTTACATGATTTTAAAAGTACATTTTCTGAATGTTTTTGGTTTGACACCTCAGAATACCAAGGTGGCTGCATAAAACACAAGAAACTACAATGTATAAAAAAAAAACTACAAATCCCAGGAGTCAAAGGCTTGTAGATCTGCATCAGTGATGACTTGTAGTAATAATCTGCTGCGGGACTTTCTCACACTGACGTGAAGGAATCTTGGCCTGGTTCTGTCTGTTCAGAGATCATTAGTTCTTGTGGTTTGTTTTCATCCCAGTTTGAAACCATTATCAGTTTTTGTTGTTAAACTGATCAGATTTTAATGAAACACCCAGAAAGTAATCAATAATGAGTGTGCATCTGTAACTGATGAACTTTTATTCTTGTCAGACCACAATGGCTGCCATTCTTGATCCTAAATACATACAAATGGTTATAACTAAGCAAGTTTTACAGATATTCGCCCACAGTTTGGAGTGGTAGTAGCTGAGCATTGTTCTCAACACATATAGTGAGCACAACACACCTTTGCTTAAAATCTTGGAATTAATATTTGGTGTCAATTATGTCTGACTGTTAGCAAAATATCTCAGAAACCACTAAACAGATTTCGATAAAACTCTCCCGATGTAATGATTGTATCTACAACTAGTTACCTTTTGGAGCTAACCCAAGTCAAAATGGCTGCTACAGATAATCAACCCTACCCTACACAAAAATGGCTCAGTGAGTTTTATAGATTTTCAGCTAACATTTGGCATGCTAACAGTCATTCATAACCCATACTTCCTATTCAACAACGTTCAGTCAGGTCATCTGGACGATTTTTTTTTTTTCTGAAATGTTTCATCCTTCATCCAAAGGACTTCTTCAATCTGAGGAGCTACCAAAACAAACAAAACAAAACAAATTCCCACAAACAGCATACATTATCCCATGTCCACTGTTTATGGGAATCAGTTTGTTTTGGTGGTTCCTCAGATTGAAGAAGTCATTTGGATGAAGGACAAAACCAGTGGTGTAGTCTACATTTTTGTAGTGGGTATACTGTGCTTAGAAACCAAAGTACACGTACAATGTAATTGTCAAGTTATTTTGATTTTTTAAGCATACTGAACATTTCAAAATTTCTCTGATACTTATATTTGAATAAATGAACAAAAAATTTTGTACAACAGTTGGCTTTGTATTAAAAACTTGTAGAATGTATTAAACAGTATCAAAGCAAAGCGCTGTATACCGATAGATTGTTAAGGAAACATTTAACTGCTGTTTAACATATCAATGACACATGTATCTAATGACATGTCATGTATCATTGGGTACTTTTAGGTGGGTATACTGAAATTCTTAAGCTCTAGTGGGTACACTCAGTTTACCTGCGTATCACGTAGATTACATCACTGGACGAAATGTCTCAGCAAAAATAGAAATGGTCTAGTGATTTTATTCGAAAAGGGGCACCACTTGCTTTCTGCTTCTCAAGCAAGAAAAAAATTAAATCAGTCTCAAGTTTATCTGTTCTAGTGAGTTCTTTTTGTATTAAATTCAAATGTCATATATAATAAAAACGCATGGATTCAAAGTACAATTTTTCAATATTGGTAAATATAAGTGATCAAAATGATGAGTACAGCTGAATAATGAATAGTGGCTTTAACTTGACAACACAAGAAGAGTTTATGGAATTATCTTCTAAACTTTAATATGGTGAATTATGAGGTTCAAAAAGCAGAGTAAATTATCATCTATAAAGTTAACTAAAATAAGTATTTTGGCTAGATGTGATTTGTCATTTTATGAAAAACTTAATTTTAATTAATAATGATGAATTTTACTTAGACTGGACAGCTTCTTATCTTGACACCAGCAGAGAGAATGAACATCTTTTCCTACTGATTTGAAGTTCTAGTTCAACCGTCCGATGGTTACCTCTTTTGAGATGATCTGAGCGTTGAAGGTGGGGTACCCCTCATCACTGGACATCAGTTGAAATCTGGAGTTGATAGTTAACTGGCTCCCAATGAGTCAGTTGATGCGCTTCTGGACTCATAATTGCACTTAGGATAATCACTGTGAAAAAAATCACATCATGTTGCTGCTGATCTGTTTCATGTTGCTGCTGATCTGTTTCATGTTGCTGCTGATCTGTTTCATGTTGCTGCTGATCTGTTTTCATGTTGCTGCTGATCTGTTTCATATTGCTGCTGATCTGTTTCATGTTGCTGCTGATCTGTTTCATGTTGCTGCTGATCTGTTTCATGTTGCTGCTGATCTGTTTCCTGTTGCTGTGTTCATCACTCATCTGCTCATAGACTCATGTTCGAGCTGGTGTTCAGTGTATTGTTTTTATGCTACTAGTGCGTAGTGTCTATTTTGTTGATGTTTTTCTTAGATCTTATTACGGTTTTTATTTTACATTTTATTGTTGGATGTAACTGGGACCCTGAGTACATAATTTAGTTCCACCACATGTACCACATGTGGTGTGAATGACAATAAAGAATTTTGAATTATTATTATTTCTCCTGTGTTTTTTGGATGTAAGTTTTTGCTGTTTTGTTAAAAGAAAGTTAAAGGGATTGTGACATGATGTTGGAAATTTGCATATTTGTCAGAACATATATATCTTATATCATTCAGCTCTATTCGTTTTTGCAAAATAAATTATAAATATATTAAAATTTCATTCCAAGTTATGGTAGTTTTTTCTCTGGGACACGCCCCTAAAAATCTGCGCATTTACGCAAAACGTCATCAGTGATGTGACAACGGGAAGGCACGCTCCAACGCGCATTTAAATAATAATGGCAGAGCATGTCCGATCGCGTCTGAGATATCATTTTAAGACAGTAAATCATCCAAAACTCTCATTAATAAACCCTCCCCGAATAAAAAGAAATTACAGATGTTACCTGATCGCGCAGACATAATTTAAAAATACATAAATAGCAACGTGGCCTGTATCTCGGCTAGTGTGTTAGCAGCTATCTCGGCTTAGTCCCGGTCGCGTCTGAGATATATCATTTTAAGACAGTAAATCATCCAAAACTCTCATTAATAAACCCTCCCCGAATAAAAAGAAACTACAGATGTTACCTGATCGCGCAGACATAATTTAAAAATACAAAAATAGCAACGTGTTTGCTCCGGTATCTCGGCTAATGTTTGTTAGCTGCTATCTCGGCTTAGTCCCGGTCGCGTCTGAGATATATCATTTTAAGACAGTAAATCATCCAAAACTCTCATTAATAAACCCTCCCCGAATAAAAAGAAACTACAGATGTTACTTGATCGCGCAGACATAATTTAAAAATACACTATTAGAAAAGTGTGTGTGCTACTGATTCGGCTAGCTTGTTAGCAGCGAACATAAAGAATCTGCCGTGATAATTGGCTTTATACACTCACAGTGTATAAAGTAAAACAACATGAACTCACGTAAAATATATAGTTTATCATCTAAAACACTACACACCTCCGATTATGTTTACACAAAGACTTACTCATCTCCTGGACAGTCTTCCGATGGTAGCTTCCCTGCGTTGTTTTGACGTGGTAGCTCCTGTGGCACTTTCTTCTGTAGATTTTCTTTTAAAAATAGTAGGAATAGCATCCGGTTTTAAAAGTCTTCTGAATCTTACTGGTAATCCTAAAGATTCTTTTATACCAGGTCTTTCCTGAAAACAGACGGCTGTAAAATGGTCGCTGCAGACATACGACTCTTTAGTAGGAACCCACCGGTCCTTGTCTGGTCCATTCTTGTCGAAGTTTCTCATCTTTTGGAAATTTGTGAATGCTCACTTGTTCACTAGCGACATTAGAACACCCAAATGTGCTACAACGTGACGGCATTTTTCAAGTTACACAAAAAAAGAGGCGATCTTTCAGGAAATGAATTTGTATGGCAAGCAGTTAAAAAACAACAGACAAACGGGCATTGTCACGTCACTGATGACGTATTGCGGAAATATGCGGAATTTTAGGGGCGTATCCCAGAGAAAAAATTACCATAATTTAGAATGAAATTTTAATATATTTATAATTTATTTTAAAAAAAACGAACAGAGCTCAATGATATAAGATATATATGTTCTGACAAATATGCAAATTTCCAACATCATGTCACAATACCTTGAAGTTTTATTTTTAATTCAAGCTATTCATGTCAGTCTGCATTCTTGGGTTCATTCCTTTGAATTGACAGTTGTTTAGTTGTAGCGCCTCTATAGTAATTTAAATAAGGCAGCATGTGAACGTCATGTCTTTAAGGTTTATGTGTGGTGGGCAGACAAAGGTTTGAGCCCACAGCCTAACTGGGTTAAAGCATTTCAACAACTGCAGATTTTATGGGATGTTTCCAGTCTGCAGTGGTCAGGAACTATTAACCCTGATCGTGAAGGGTAACCAGTAAACTATCAGCAGGATGATGTCTTGTTAGGCTTTATGAGGACAGAAGGCTGACCTGTGTTATCTGACTATAGAAAAACATCTGAAGGTCAAAATGCTGCAAACTAAGTGCAGAACAATCATGGACCCTGACCCGCCAATGATCACCCAAACTGTTACCATCTTAATTCTCTGCATTTATGAAACTCTTATGGGATGTGGAATCTCTTGTTGTCCACACCAACAGGTTCCTTCAAACTCATTCATTTCATGTAAAAAGGGATGTGATACCCTGCTGAGGACCACTGACTGAGTGATATATAGAGTCTAGATGTGGTGTTTGTGATTTTCAGTGATTTTATTTTGTCCCTTTATTTCATCTTCCTTTCGTGGTTTATGCTTTATTTTTGTCCTTTGGGTTCTGTTGTGTTTTCCTGTTCAGTTTAGATCTTGTGTTTTGTGTATTTCTTTGTTCCTGTTTTAGTATTCTGGTTTAGGTGTTTGGTTTCCAAGTGTTTCTTGTGTCATTTCCCATTTACCGGTACCCTCAGTCAGCTTCCTCAGTGTTGGTTCAGTCAGTCTGACACCCTCATCTGGTCCTAATTAGCAATCAGCCCAGGTGTTCCCACTTTCCTCTCTCCCTCATTTTGCTGTATAAATATAACCAGTCTCCAGCAGCTCATTGTATTGATTTTATCCAAATGTCTTGGTCCTCCTTGTGCTCCCCTGTGTCTTCTCAGCAGTAAATTTTACCACCACACCTGCTTTTAGTTTAGTTTTGTTGTTTAAATAAATAGGTTTTATTTTTACTCAAGCTCCCCGTTGTCCATCTGCATTTGGGTCCTATCAACCGTCAACCATGACAGAATCACCTGCTCTGACGTGGACCCAGCAGACAGGACTCTCTAATGGAGATGATCCTTTACCTCAAATATTTCTGGTTTAGGTTCCCTTTCAGTCATGTTCTCTCGGTGCAACATACTTGCTATGGGAATTGCGCCCCCGCGCGATTACCTGAAGGAATATACTCACGCCTTTACGGCAGGGGCGTCACCGCCGCACCAGAGGCCCCGCCCTCTGGGTATTTAGGCGGTGAGCACCCCTCCATTTTCCTCTTTTTTTGCCCTTCACCTCGCTTAAACACCTGAACTTCGCGGGACTTCTCTGTTGTTGCATCGCTCGACTGAGGTGAGCTCGCTCCCTACACTGAGCGTACAGAGAAAATTTTCCTGCGCAATACTGGGCTGGCGAAAGCTAGTCCGGCGTTTTTCTACTCACCCTCAAAGTTTTCTTCTTTTCCGCAGGTTTTCGCTCGACGGCGCTAACTGCGTCACAACCTAAAAGAACTTGCTAACCTTAGCAGGCTGTTGAGCGAAAGAAAAGACAACGGAGAAGACAACTTTGAAGAAAAGAACACAACGCTTCTTAGGACATGGCTCCAGAGAAGGGAAGACGAAAGACAAGGAGGAGAAAGACCAGGACGACGAGTCCTCGCTCGCGCCCTTGCCCCAGCGGCTGTGGCCGTTCTCTTTCGGCGACGGACACCCACAAGGCCTGTCCTGTCTGCCTGGGAATTTTGCACGCAAGGAAGGCGCTGGAACTCCCCGACTCTTGCCCTCACTGACGTCGAATGTCGACCGCAGCGAGGAGACGACGAGTTGTCGCGCTGGCCCAATCCATGGCTAGAAGCGCGGCGCTCAAGGTCGCACATCGGCTTCCCCCTGCTCCGAAACCCGATAACGTGGACCTGGAATGCAGCGGACGAGTCGTAGAGGACAAAATGTCGGATTCCTCGGGTGCCGCCGAGGACTCGACGTCTGAAATGTCCGACCTAGACGCCGATTTCGGTGACAAGGGAGAACTCGTGAGTTCCTCCCAGAACCTGGCGCACATCCTCCCGGAACCGGACCTGTCAGTACCGGCCCTGTTCGACTTGTGTCGTAGGGTAGCGGATGCTTTGCAGATCACATGGCCGAGCCCGACGCCTCGCCAGCAGGCTACGAGGCTAGCGGGAAGCTACTTCCACGCGAAGCAACCAACAACGTCACAAAAGATGCCCATCTTTCCTGACTTCCTCACGGAGCTCAAACGTTCCCGGGAGGATCCCGGAGCTTCTATCATGCTCCCATTGTCCCGGCTCCTCGACGTGGTGGGAATGGAAGCAGTAGGCCTCGACAGCACTCCCCCCATCGAGGAGACTCTGGCGGCTCACCTGGCCCCCGCTGCCTCGGGAATGAAGCCTACCCTGCCCAGCAGGGCCTGCCGCACTTCAGAGAAACTACTCGGAAAGTGCTACAAGGCTCAGGGCCTTGCGGCTCGCGCAATGAACGCATCAACACTGGTGCAGGCATACCTGGCAGAAAAGCTGCAGCATGTCCAGGTAGCAAAAAACGAACAGACCGCAACGGAAGCCGTGGAAGAGGCCCGCCGAGCCTCGGACCTCGTGCTCCGCTTGATGGGGACAACAGCCATCTCCCAAGGCAAGGCGATGGTGGAAATGGTTGTCGCCCAGCGCCATCTTTGGCTCACCTTATCGGACCTCCCGGAAAACCAGAGGTCAACTTTCCTCCAGCACCCGATCGACTCGACGGGGCTTTTCGGGGGAGCTCTGGAACGCGTCCAGACCAAACTGGAACAGAGGCGCAAACAGGCGGAAGCCCTTCGCGAGGGGTTGCCAAGAAAGAACTTTGCCCCCCGTAAGGAGAACACAAATGGCCCCCCACGGAAGAAACCCACAGGTGGCGGTGGAACTTTCCAGGGACAGCCGAGGATCTCGCCAGTCTCCCCAGGCGGAAAGCAGGCTCGGACCTGATGAAACAGGACAAACCGACAATCTTACAGGTTTATCCGTCCACGTGGTACGGGTACCTGATCCATTGGGCCCAGTCTCCCTTCGTAAAAGACTATGAGGAGCGAGCGGCATATGTGTGCGCACCAAACGCGACTCGACCATTGCATGTGTAAACAAATTAAACACTGTTTCAAACATGTATAAAAATAAAAGTACCAAAGCACAGACTGCCCTGGTTCTTGACTCGAGTCCCATTTTTATAAACCAACCATGTGGTCTAACTATGAACCGCAGCGAGATACGTGAGTTAGATCTCGTGGTATCTCCTGTCGGACCGACCAGCCTGTCCGGGGGAGGGCAAGAGGGGTCAAAGGTCACCCCTCTGGCTCTCAAACGTGACGGGTTGTAACATAACATGCCGTCCAGACTCAGTGCGCATGCGCAGGCCTGGGAGGCATGCTTGCCAAATGATTGGGTCATGTCAACAATTCGTCATGGACTCAAATTGCAATTCTCTAAGATACCGCCCCGCTTCACAGGGGTGCTACAATCTAAGATCAACCCCACACGCGCACACGTGCTGAGGGAAGAAGTCTCGACCATGCTGAAGAAAGGAGTGATTAGTGTGGTCTCTGGGCACAAGCTGCTCTCCGGCCACTACAGCAAGTACTTCCTGGTGCCCAAAAAGGATTGTTCCCTGAGACCAATTCTGGATCTCAGGACTCTCAACAAAAGGATTAAAACATTTAAGTTCAAGATGCTTACACTGCGACAAGTTCTCCAGTCTGTGAGATCTGGAGACTACGCATGTACAATAGACTTAAAAGACGCCTATTTCCATATAGGCATTTGGAGGAAACAGAAAATTCCTCCGCTTTGCTTTTGAGGGAATCGCTTATGAATTCAAAGCCTTACCCTTTGGTTTAAAGACTGCTCCACGCACATTTACAAAATGTCTGGACGCAGCACTGACCCCTCTCAGGTGTGGTGTAGTTCATGACACGTAGGGTCATGAACTACCTGGATGACCTGCTGATTCTGGCTGAAGGCAGAAAGCAGGCCCAGTTACACTCTTACAAGGTGATTTCTCACTTAAGGTCTCTTGGGTTTGTTATAAACCTGCAAAAGAGCAATTTAACTCCGTCACAGGTTACCGTATTTTTGGGAGTACAGATAAACACCATCCAATACAGAGCATGGTTCTCAAAGGAACAAGTTTCCTCCATCCGCTCTTGTTTGAGCAAATTTAAATTGGACCATCGAGTTCCTGTAAAAACCTGCCAACGCCTTCTAGGCCTCTTGGCAGCGGCCATTCCATGTGTACCACACGCATTACTAAAAATGCGGCCCATGCAGCTGTGGCTGAACCAACGGATACAGCCTAACCTACCTAGAAAAACAGGGAAGGTTAGGATAAATTCAGAGTGCCTGGAGGCTCTGGAACCTTGGAGAAACGTGTCCGTTTTCACGGATGGGGTCTCACTAGGAAGGGTGTCATCTCGTGTGGTTATCACGACGGATGCCTCAAAAACAGGATGGGGGACGATCTGTAGGAATCAGAATGCCCGCGGCCTTTGGAATGAACAGGAAGCAAGATTACACATCAACTTCCTGGAATTGTTAGCCGTATTCCTGTCATTGAAATTCTTCTTCCACAAAGGTCTGATTGCTGGACAACACATCCTAGTAAAATCAGATAACAGGACCACAGTGTCCTTTATCAACAGAGAGGGGGGGACAAGATCTCGGGCCCTCCTCCATCTGGCACAAAAGATGCTCACATGGTGTGCGCCAAGGATCCTGTCACTCAGAGCGACTCATGTCCCTGGTGAACTAAATTACGGAGCAGACGCCCTCTCAAGAGGCCCTCTGCTGGCGTCAGAATGGAGCCTGAACCCACGGATTGTGGAACAGGTATGGTCACGATTCGGCAGGGCCTCTGTGGACCTGTTCGCCTGCAGGGCTAGCTCACACTGTGACCTTTACTTCTCCTTGAGGGAAGCGGATGCCCCATTGGGTATGGATGCTCTGGCACATGACTGGCCAGCAGGGGTACTTTACTATGCGTTTCCACCTGTCCCTCTGATCTGGGTGACACTGGAACAGGTACGTAAGGGAGCTCTTTCTTTGATCCTTATAGCACCCAACTGGCTGCAGAAAACGTGGTTTCCAGAGCTGATTTCAATGCTATCTGGGATACCATGGCATTTGCTTTCTCATAGGGACCTTCTGACTCAGGCGCATGGTCAACTCCTTCACCCGCGTCCGGAGTTGTGGCAACTTTCTGCCTGACCTTTGAAGGGGTCTGGCTGAGAGCCTAGGGCTTTGGTTGCTTTGTCCCAAAAAAAAAAAAACTCTCAGAGGGTTTACAAGGGCTTGTGAGGTTACCCTGTGCCTGGCTTGGGTTTTTTTTTTACCTTCATTTGCCATATTTATGTCCAGTAGAAACATTGTATTGTTGTTTACATGTGGCATTTATTCTCCTCTTAGCATATGCTTTCTACAGAAAGCATCTGGGAGATGCCCGTCTTTAAGACGGATGCTCTCACATACACTTTGCCGAGCATTTCAAGGGCGTGAATGGATTACGTTCCCATAGCAAGTATGTTGCACCGAGAGAACATGACTGAAAGGGAACTGAAAGTTATGCACCATAACTCATGTTCCCTGAAGGAAGGGAACGAGGTGCAACATAACTGGCCCTTTTCAATGCTGGAAGCTCGGTGAAGTGCAATTGTTGAGGAAGATGGAGGGGCGCTCACCGCCTAAATACCCAGAGGGCGGGGCCTCTGGTGCGGCGGTGACGCCCCTGCCGTAAAGGCGTGAGTATATTCCTTCAGGTAATCGCGCGGGGGCGCAATTCCCATAGCAAGTATGTTGCACCTCGTTCCCTTCCTTCAGGGAACATGAGTTATGGTGCATAACTTTCAGATATTCCTATTATGCCAACATGACATCTTTTATGATCACACAGAAATTAAATGAATAAATCATTTTTAGAGACACGTACGAACCACAAACATGTAGTGAAAAAGGCATGGTCAGTAATACTGAACCGTACGATGCCACCAGATGTAAGGATGTAGACAGAGTTACCTGTTACCACCTTACTTAATTACTTTATAGAGACTAGTTCTAGTCCAGAGTAGTAATTGTTTATTTATTATGGATTCTCTTCTTTTTGGATTAAACAATAAATTGTGTGACCAGATGATATACAGGTATAAGTGACCATGAAACGTTAATTATAGTTGACCCATCAGGAAATGCGGTCATTTATTAACAGATCAATAAAATTAACATCATATGTACACTGGATTGGTTGATTCAATTTTTTATAAATTAGACATCAAACAGATAGAGATTATGCGTCCATAATTCTACTAGTCGACGAATATTTAAGGAGAAAACAGATCAAGTTATGAGATGGTAATTAACTTATATCTGAAGGCACTTTAGCTATATTTACTGGCAAGATAAGTAAGAGAAAGGAGGAAGGAAGAGAGGGGATTTAAAGGAAGTTATCTTGAGTGAATTCAACCAGAAAATGGCAGCTCTTCGGGCGATGTCAGCTGAACCCAGGTCCGCTTAGGAAAACATCAAAAATCTTTTTCCTCGCTCCTTGGGTGGACCTTGGCGAGCTGGGGGGGTACGCAGGGTCAGCGGGGGAGCTGACTCGCTGTGGGAGCACTGTTCCTGCAGATATTTTTCTCCCCATCCCTCAACACGCACCTCCGCCCTCTTCATCTTAAATTAATACATGTAGGGAATTTGAGTCTCGGGTGTGCTGCAATGGTTCTACATCTCTGTTGTTCAGAACACCTGGGACTCAATTTTATATACACTTTAGACATTCATTCATAAACTTCTTCATAAAAGTCACATATAGGGAATGGATTGAGCACTATGGCTATGGGTGGCGGGATGACACCAATCTCACCCCCATGCCTATGCTCACTCAACATTATGCATTTAGACAATTAGGGCTTGGGTTAGAGTTGGAGTGGAGGGGAAACTGGTACAATGCCAGCCTTTGCTCCTTCTCTTTCCTTTTTAAGTACACTTTAGAACAACACTCACCAACAGTACATTTGGGGACGGGGGTGTGTGTATCGGGGTCTTGATTTGTTAATTTCAATTTTATTTATTTATGTATTTATTATATATTATATATATATATATATATATATATATATATATTATTTATTTATTTTTCTCTTACCCCCCTGGTTGCCTGGCGGACATTCTGGGGGTGGGCCGTCAGGGGTTGTGCTGGGGTGTGGGGGGGTTCGGGGCCTGCGGGTTTGCCGTGGGCGGGACTGGCAGTGCGCTCCCCCTGGGGCTGCTTGGGCTCGGGTGTCCTGTCCTGTCCTGTCGGCGGGGCGCGGGGTGGGCCGGATCTTGGATGTCTGCTACTCTCCACCCCAGAATGAATGGGCCTACCTCCTGGGTTTGGATGTGGGCTGCCCCATGTAGGGAGCAGGTACATGTCTTGGACCTGGGGGGTATAGAGTGTGCTTCGGGATTATGAATGGAGCGTGTCGTTATTGTTTGTCTTTCTATGACTGAGGGTGAGGATGAGGGTGGGTCTGAATGAGTGTGTCTGTGTATGAATGTTTAAGTGTCAGGCTGGGACTTGGACTGCCCCCTCTCTGATACTTCTGAGGCTACCTAGTGTCGCGCTCTTGCCACGTGGCCCCCTGGTGGGTGTTCCTCTGCCTGCGGGCGTGCTTGGGACCCTCACTATCTGGGGCTGGGCGCTTGGGCGTTGGTCGGCTCGGCCTGGTGGCTGCCTGGTGGGGCTCGGGTCCTCTGGTCCTGTCGGGTCTGGGCCTGAGGGGTGGGCGTCCCCGGTGCCCGAGCATCGGTGACCGGCCCTGGGGCTACGTCGGTGCAGCGGGCTCTGGCGGGGGCCTGTGTATTTGTCGCTGTTGACCCCGGGGGGTCATTGTGTGTGGTCCCTGGTGGGGTTCGTCCGGTTCTTCCCCTTGGTCGGATCTGGGGAGTGGACGAGTGGCTCGTCCTGTTCGGGTGGTCCTGGGGACTCTGGGCTCGGGGTCCTTCCTGTCTGTCTCGGGCTTTGGGGGGACAGATCTCTGATGCTTCACAATCGCTACTAAATGTTCTATTGGAGGAACCTTATTCACTTATGCATGCTCACAACCACACACAAATGGATGTAGGGATGTATATGTAGATATATGTAGATGGGTATATAAATGAATATAAATATATATGTATATATACTGTCTATATATTTGTAGGTATGGGTATGTTTATATATAGAAATCTAATGCAAGGTCATGAATATTATCAGTCTTTATGCTTGTATGTTTCGTTGCTGTGTTCTGTCATGTGCTTTGCAGGATTGTGGACGGAGGTTTGGTGTGTTCGCCTTGTGCTCTTTTTGTGGATAATTGTTGTTTTGTTGTCTCACTTTCTCTTTTCTTTCTTTCTCTATAAAAAAAAAAAAAAATACATATTGGAGTGAGAGGATGGCTATAAGGTGTGAAGGGAGGCCATCTATAAATGGAAAAAAAAAAAATTTTATTTGTTTGATAAAAATTATAGCAAATATGTGTCTGAGCTGAACTTTTCCTTAATAAATGAACGTAATTGTGAAATGAGCTGGATTAAAAAATTTGTTTCGCCGAAAGTGATAACAAGCCATATATAGGTCGCACCGGTGTATAGGTCGCAGGCCTTGGAAAAAAAAAACATAAAAAGGTGCAACCTATACACCGGAAAATACGGTATATGTAATTTGTCTTTTTCAACTGGAGTTTTTCCAGATAGAATGAAACCCAGTGTATGAAACAAAACTGTCTTTTTCTAACAAATGCAAAACTAATTGTTGATCTTTCTTTTTCTAACAAATGCTAAACTAATTGTTGATATAAGACATCAGCTTTACCTTACAACAAAAAGAGGCTTTTGATGGGGGACGTTCAAGTGATCAGTGGTTGTATCAGCAGTACCTGCAGCCACACAGTAAGTAGTTGTGGCAATAAATTTGGTATCTTGTGTTTTTTAAAACCATACTTTTCACCATATAAGTCACACCTTTTTGCATAAATGTGCATGCCCTGTGACTTATACGGTGAAGCGACTAACTGTATTTATGTTTTTCCTCCCACGTTTATAACAACATTTTTGGCAGAGATTTGATGATTTCATTCATTCTGACATGAAAAATATATACAGTTTTCAGCCACTAGAGGGTCCTAGAGTAATTTGGCATGCCGAGTGTCTCATTAATAAGTAAAAGTGGTTATTACTGAGACACTTGGCTTGCCATACAAACTACCTTTGTCTCGCTCCAGAACTCCTGGAGCAAATGTCAAATCAGCTGCATTTTGCCACGCTGCCCAGGTGAAATGTAGCTGATTTGACCATTAAAGTCTATTGATTAAGGAAAAGTTCAACTGAGACACACCTTTGCTGTAATGTCAAGCAAACAAATACTTTGTAATTATTTTAAACTGTTAATCTTGTTAAATTCCTGTTAAAGACCTCCCGTGCACGCTCCCGCGGCCGCCATTTGGCAGGCAATCGATTTTTGGCACAACACCTGCCCACGTTACCAGGTGGTCAGCAGTGACGCATAACAAACGTGATGTGTCAGCGGTGACACATAATAATACCGGTAATAATAATAATAATAATCATCATTTTATTTAGGAAGCAGCACGGTGGCACAACTGGTAGAGCTGCTGCCTCTCAGCGAGAAGGTTGCCGGTTCAAATCCCGGTCCGGGGCCTTTCTGGGTGGAGTTTGCATGTTCTCCCCGTGCATGCGTGGGTTTCCTCCGGGTACTCCGGTTTCCTCCCACAGACCAAAAAACATGCTTGTTAGGCTGATTGGTGACTCTAAATTGACCCTAGGTGTGAGTGTGAGAGTGGATGGTTGTTTGGTGTGAGTGAGACAGGTCCCTCTTGTAAATGAGTCCCCGTGACTCAACGAGGCTAGCCTGTATAAATAAAGGTTGAATGAATGAATGAAAAGGACACTTAACAAACCAATACAGTGCAAACATTATCAGTGACGAATTGAAATATAAAATACATAAAGATTATAAAATGCAAAATAATAAAAATACATTTAGTAAAGTTCTACTGGGGGACTTCAACTCTCACGTGGGCAATGACAGTGAGACCTGGAGGGGTGTGGTTGGGAGGAACGGCCCCCCTGATCTGAACCAGAGTGGTGTTCTGTTATTGGACTTCTGTGCTCGTCATGGATTGTCCATAACGAACACCATGTTTGAGCATAAGGGTGTCCATATGTGCTCTTGGCACCAGGACACCCTAGGTCGCAGTTCGATGATCGACTTTGTTGTCGTCTCATCTGATCTGCGGCCGCATGTCTTGGACACTCGGGTGAGGAGAGGGGCGGAGCTGTCAACTGACCACTACCTGGTGGTGAGTTGGCTCCGATGGTGGGGGAGGATGCCGGTCAGACCTGGCAGACCCAAACGTATTGTGAGGGTCTGCTGGGAACGTCTGGCAGAGTCTCCCGTAAGACGGAGCTTTAACTCCCACCTCCGGGAGAGCTTTGAACACGTTCCGAGGGAGGCGGGGGACATGGAGTCCGAGTGGGCCGTGTTCCGCGCCTCTATTGTCGAGGCAGCTTATCGGAGCTGTGGCCGCAAGGTTGTTGGTGCCTGTCGTGGTGGCAACCCTCGAACCCGGTGGTGGACACCGGCAGTGAGGGATGCTGTCAGGCTGAAGAAGGAGTCCTATTGGGCCTTTTTGGCTTGTGGGACCCCGGAAGCAGCTGATAGGTACCGGCAGTCCAAGCGGCATGCGGCTCGGGTGGTTGCTGAGGCAAAAACTCGGGCGTGGGAGGAGTTCGGAGAGGCCATGGAGAATGACTTCCGTACGGCTTCGAGGCGATTCTGGTCCACCATCCGGCGTCTCAGGGGGGGAAAGAGGTACGCGACCAACACCATTTATGGTGGGGGTGGCGTGCTGCTGACCTCAACTCGGGATGTTGTGAGTCGGTGGGCGGAATACTTCGAAGACCTCCTCAATCCTACTGGCACGTCTTCCACTGAGGAAGCGGAGCCTGGGGACTTTGGGTCGGGTTCTCCGATCTCTGGTGCTGAGGTCGCCGAGGTGGTTAAAAAGCTCCGCGGTGGCAAGGCTCCGGGGGTGGATGAGATTCGCCCGGAGTTCCTTAGGGCTCTGGATGTTGTAGGGTTGTGTTGGCTTACGCGACTCTGCAATATCGCGTGGACATCGGGGGCAGTTCCCTTGGATTGGCAGACTGGGGTGGTGGTTCCCCTATTCAAAAAGGGGGACCGTAGGGTGTGTTCCAACTATAGGGGGATCACACTCTTAAGCCTCCCTGGTAAGGTCTATTCAGGGGTTCTGGAGAGGAGGGTCCGTCGGATAGTCGAACCTCGGATTCAGGAGGAGCAGTGTGGTTTTCGTGCTGGTCGTGGAACACTGGACCAGCTCTACACCCTCAACAGGGTCCTGGAGGGTGCGTGGGAGTTTGCCCAACCAGTTTACATGTGCTTTGTGGACTTGGAGAAGGCATTCGACCGCGTCCCTCGGGGGGTTCTGTGGGGGGTACTCCGGGAGTATGGGGTACCAGGCCCTTTGATAAGGGCTGTTAGGTCCCTGTACGACCGGTGTCAGAGCTTGGTCCGCATTGCCGGCAGTAAGTCAGGCTCGTTTCCGGTGAGAGTTGGACTCCGCCAAGGTTGCCCTTTGTCACCGATTCTGTTCATAACTTTTATGGACAGAATTTCTAGGCGCAGCCAAGGTGTTGAGAGGATCCGTTTTGGTGACCTTAGAATCGCTTCTCTGTTTTTTGCAGATGATGTGGTCCTACTGGCTTCATCAGTTCGTGATTTACAGCTTTCACTGGAGCGGTTTGCAGCCGAGTGTGATGCGGCCGGGATGAGGATCAGTTCCTCCAAATCCGAGGCCATGGTCTTGAGCCGGAAAAGGGTAGCATGCCCTCTCCGGGTCGGGGAGGAGGTCCTGCCCCAAGTGGAGGAGTTTAAGTATCTCGGGATCTTGTTCACGAATGAGGGAAAACTGGAGCGTGAGATCGATAGGCGGATAGGTGCAGCGTCCGCAGTGAAGCGGGCGCTGTACCGGTCTGTCGTGGTGAAGAGAGAGCTGAGTCAAAAGGCAAAGCTCTCAATTTACCGATCGATCTACGTTCCCACCCTCATCTATGGTCATGAGCTTTGGGTTATGACCGAAAGAACAAGATCTCGGATACAAGCGGCTGAAATGAGTTTTCTCCGCAGGGTGGCTGGACTCTCCCTTAGAGATAGGGTGAGAAGCTCAGTCATCCGGGAGGGACTCGGAGTAGAGCCGCTGCTTCTCCACATCGAGAGGAGCCAGTTGAGGTGGCTCGGGCATCTGGTTAGGATGCCTCCTGGACGCCTCCCTGGTGAGGTGTTCCGGGCATGTCCCACCGGGAGGAGACCCAGAGGAAGACCCAGGACACGCTGGAGGGACTATGTTTCTCGGCTGGCCTGGGAACGCCTTGGGATTCCCCCGGAGGAGCTGCTCCAAGTGGCTGGGGAGAGGGAAGTCTGGGCCTCCCTACTTAGGCTGCTACCCCCGCGACCCGACCCCGGATAAGCGGAAGAAGATGGATGGATGGATTTAGTAAAGTTAATGATAAGCTAGTCTAAAGAGATGTGTTTTCAGGGCTGTCTTGAACAGAGAAAGGGAGGTGGTGTTTCGAAGGTCTGGCGGTAGAGCGTTCCAGAGGTGAGGGGCAGAGCAGGTGAAGGCCCTGCTCCCCATGGTGGAGAGGCGGGCAGAGGGTACATGGAGATGTAGTGAAGAGGAGGATCTGAGAGAGCGTGATGGGATGGAGATTTGTAGGAGGTCAGATAGATAAGGAGGGGCAAGGTTGTGGATAGATTTGAACGTGAGAAGTAGAATTTTGAAGATGATGCGTGATTTAACCGGGAGCCAGTGGAGCTGCTGCAGGACAGGAGTGATGTGGTTATAGTAGGAGGTTTGAGTGATGACACGGGCAGCTGAGTTCTGGACCATCTGTAACTTGTGGAGAGATTTGTTGGGGAGGCCGTAGAGAAGGGAGTTGCAGTAATCGATACGGGAAGTCACAAGACTGTGCACCAGGATGGCTGTGGAGCGGGGTGTGAGAGAAGGACGGAGACGGTTAATATTACGGAGGTGGAAATAGGCAGACCGAGTAATATTGTTGATGTGTGAAGTGAAGGAGAGAGTGGTGTCGAGGATGACACCGAGGCTCTTGACCTGAGGGGAGGGGGATAGCAGAGAGTTGTTAAGGGGGACGAGAAGATGTTCTGATTTTGAAATAGAGTTTTTGGTACAGACGAGAATGATTTCTGTTTTGTTACTGTTTAGTTGAAGGAAATTGTTAGAAAACCAGTGATTTAGCTCATTGAGACAGTCGGTGAGGATGGAGGGTGGGTGGGTGGAGTTAGGTTTTGATGACAAGTAGAGCTGTGTGTCATCAGCATAACAGTGGAAATGGACGCCGTATTTGCGGAAGATGTGACCTAGAGGAAGGAGGTAAATGATGAAGAGGAGGGGTCCGAGGACAGAGCCTTGGGGGACACCCGTGGAGACAGGGGAAGACTGGGAGCGGAAGGATTTAAGCTGAATGAATTGAGTGCGGTCAGAGAGATAGGAGGTGAACCAGTCTAACGGGGTACCTGAGATGCCAATGGAGGTTAGTCTGTTGAGGAGGATAGAATGACAGATGGTGTCGAAGGCAGAGCTTAGATCAAGAAGAATGAGGATGGACAGAAGACCAGAGTCAGCAGCAAGAAGGAGGTCGTTAGTAATTTTTACTAGAGGTGCTATGGTGGGGGCGAAATCCAGATTGAAACTCTTCATAAATGTTGTTGTTGGACAGGTGAGAGTGAAGTTGACTAGCAACAGTTTTTTTCAAGGATCTTGGAGATGAAGGGCAGATTGGAGATCGGACGAAGATTACTGAAGTTGGTGAAGTCAAGACCTGGTTTCTTGATGATGGGGGTGATGGCAGCAGATTTGAAGGCTGTGGGAACAATGCCAGAGGTTAGGGAGGAGTGGATGATATTAGTGATGATAGGGAGCAGAGACGGGAGACAGGATTTAACAAGAACTGTGGGAAATGGGTCAAGTTGACAGGATGAGGACTTGGACTTGCTGATAATGTCAGCAATGTCATCAGCAGAGGGGAGGGAGAAGAGGGAGGGAGGGAGGGGGGAGTTCAACAAGGATGCTGGGGGCAGTATTTGGTCCAAGGTGTTTATGAATTGAAATAATCTTTTCATTGAAATATGACATCAGGGAGTTGCAAAATTCTGTGGAAACCATGTGAGAGGGCAGAGAGTTAGGAGATGAGACAGAACGGTGAAGGAGAGAGAACAATGTCTTTGAATTACCAACATTGGAACTGATGATGTCTGAGAAGTAGCTGGATTTGGCTTGAGAAATACTACATAATAGATGCGACATGTGGTGAAGCGTCAAATTTATGTTTTGTTCAACTTTATTAGACATAGTTGGACTGATGTGACTTATACGGCGGTGCGACGTGTACGGCGGAAAGTATGGTATTTTTTAAAAATGCACAAGTGTAACTTAGTTCTTTAACTGAACATTTTTATATTTATGTAGCTTATTTTGACACGTTAGCAACATTTGATGTTGTTTTGTTTGCAATTATTGAACTTTTGTTTCTTTGAGTTGCCAGTTCTTTTAGAGATGTGGTTGAATTCGTCCTTCACTGTAAACAGCCCAGCTGCTCCAACAAACTCTGAGTGGTTTAAACTCCTGGGAAACTGATGCCAGAGCAACGCGAGCCCTGAGGTACCAAAACCACCTATGCGTCTAAGGGCCTCCAGCCTGTGAATGTGTAAAGTCCACCTTTCACTCCTCCTGCCCGGGTCAACGGCCGTTCACATTAGTGGAAAAAAAAATCTCCTGACGATTGGAGCTCCAGATCCTTGCATGCTCATAATGGTGTGGTGTCAAATATATGTTTAACAATAGTTCTGGGTTATTAACTTATTTTGCTTTATAATTTTGAGTAAACCTTTTGTTGGAAAAATACATTCTTGCTTGTCTTACTCAAAATAACCACACTCCACAGCAGGACAAAAATTTCAATCTGTATTTACTTGCAAGGTCAGATTTTCTGGACAGGTTACATAGAAATACATAAAATACACACATATAGACCAGTCACGAGAATCTGCCTCCTTATCAGTTCAGCCGAGTTAACAGAACTGGGAGGTGTCCAAGGCTACCAGCTGCTCACTCAGCTTCTCATCCAATTCTCTCTACTAACCCTACCCTATGGTTCATGGGCAGATACAAGACTCTCAGCCATAGTAGTAGAAACATCCATAACCCTTGACCAAAAATTCCCAAACACCTTTTAACTCTGATTTTTACCTTTAGTCAGCTTAAGGGTTTCACTCATCTTCATTCACAGTGTTCAAAAATATAAAACTATATCTTTAGACCTGACAATATTTTATGACCCACCCTTCTTACCATAAAATTACTGGAACCATTGTATTCATAAATCATTCCTTTGTTTGTAAATAGTGTGTAAATATCCCATTTTGTAATAAAACCACATACCTGTACATTACAAGTACTTTGTTTTTGTTGTATGTGTTTCGAGGGTCAAACTGTGCTATGATTCCCATACATAAATCTGAGCTAAGGCTAAACAAACTAGCGCCAAGGGTAACGCAATACAGAGTACTAAATAGTAATAATTTTATTCATGCATTGAAAGTGTTCGCTCTGCAATTAAAAAAAGCGATTATCTGATTTCAGCTGTTGACCAAAACACATTCTTCCATATGTATGTATAAGTTGCCTTCATATAAAAACTAAGATAATTAAACATTTACTTCAATTGGTAAATTTGCAAGTTTAACCAATGTAAACGTCAACAAACACATTGTTTTTCCTACACTTCTACAATATATGGATTATGCAAAGACGAATAAAAATAATAAAGTTGTGTCATTTAAAAATTATTACAAAATATTGATAAATGTCTGTTGAACATGTAATCTCACAACTGAGCAATTAGGGGTACAAAAGCAAGACATGACATAAGTAAGGTAGTATCTGCTGTTTTGTGATTATAATTCCACTTTGACCAAATTAATATAATATTTTAATACAGAAATTATTATTGGTGCTACAATATTCTCCTGTCAGAGGCACATGCATAAATAAATAGACCATGTAATGTAGTACTCCATCACTGAACCAAAGTGATGATTCTGCAGAGAAATATACCTCAGTAGTGGTACAACTGAACAGAAACCATTAAATATTATGTTGATCTTGCACAGGGGTCTGTAACCTTTACAATCAAAAGAGCCATTTTATGCCTCTGTGCACTAAATTAAAACTGTTCAGAGAGAGACACAACAACATGCTGCAACTGTGGTTATCAACTGGTGACCCATGGGCCACTTTAGGTTTGTTGGAGGGGCCTTTTGTATCCACTAGGGGTGACATTATAAGGATATAAACAACTAATAATGCCGGGTTCCCACTGAACGCGTCTTGAGCATCAAAAACGCTCAATCTATATTACACTGTATTGGTTTGTTGTGTCCTTGGGTGTCCTGAAAGGCGCTTTTAAATAAAATGATGATTATTATTATTCAACGCACCGTGTTGGCCGCTTGTCAACAGATGTGTTCACACTGAAGACGTGCGCAGTGGGAGGAGCGTCATGGTCCTTTTCCGGTCGGGTTTGTTTTGTTTTTTGTACACCGGGCAGATAAAATCAGCTGTTCGTGAGCCTCGTTACTACTTGAGTGGGTTTTCTACGAGCCGAACTGCAGCTCCGAAAGTCTTTGTTGAGATTAAAACGTTTTTTTTTTTTTTATGTTTGGGGTGATCGTACGCTCGAGCGGACAGCGGCAACTGTAAAAATGCCAAGTTTCTTACCGGAGGCTGGTTTCTTCATGGAGGCTCGTTGGTAGTTTGAAAAGTCCAAAAAAAGTCCTGTCGTTGTTGCGTCATCACATAGCAGAGTCTCTCCCGATTGGTTGCTGCGACGCGGCGAGCAGCCAAAGTTCAAATATTTGAACTCCAGCAGCAGCTGCTTTTGGACGCGTCGCGTGCGCGGAAAAGAACTGCCGCGCTCTGCCGCGCCACTCGAACTGCTCAAAACGCGCCCCGTCACGCTTCGCCGCTCCTCTACGCTTCACCGCTCCTCGACGCTCCTCCACATAGACTTTCAATGTAAACCGGCCACTTCCGCTGCCCGAAACGTGTTTGGTGGGTAGCCGGCATAATTTGTATTTTTCCAATTTAAGACAAATGAAAAGACCAGATTAAGTATAGAAATGAAGCATAAAATTAAAGTGGGCATATTTTACTCCTTGTACTTGTTCCAGTATTCACTTATTTGCAAATAAATAAATAAATAAAATGACAGGAAAACTTCTAAAACTACTGGTAGTCCTTTTTTGTTGTTTGTATAAAAACCAATAAAATGCAGTGTTTTTTGTTAGTTTTGGTCAATGCTCGAAAGAGCCACGGCAGGGGGACCAAAGAGCCAAATATGGCTCCAGAGCCGCAGGTTGCAGACCCCTGTTAGCGGCTCATCATGGTCTGCCATGGCCTTGTGCAATTAGCTCGCAGCGCTGCAGATGCACACACAAAAATAAAGCACACCCTGATTTTCTTGCCACAAAATCAATGCAGATCTGAGAAGAGGCAACGATGCCTGAGATATTACAAAGTGATGTCTTTCTCGCCTCTACCATCATTTTGCTTCCCTCTGCTCACTGAAAGTGATTCAAGCAGCCTAATAGCATTGAAGTACTGCCAGGAAGATGCTAATTAATTGTTGTAGCAGCTCAATAGACTAAACAGTTTGTTTTATACAGTCTTTGTTGTTTTGTTGGGTTTGTTCAGTGAATCAATAATTTTATTTCCCTCATTTGCACTCCTTTTTTAAAAGTACATGCACAAAGTTGTCAGCTTTGTATGTTAGAAGTCAGAATACACATTTTAGTCTGAATTTTACAGGGAACCAATGAAGAGAATTTATAATTGCAGGAATTGATTTTTCCTTTCATTTCTCATCAGAGCTCTAGTAGCAGATTTTTGGATCAACTGGAGACTTTTTCTGACAGGTTTTAAAGGAGGTGCAGGTAATGAAGAATAAGATAATACTTTTATCCCAAAGGAAATTCAAAAGATGCACGCTGCTTCAGATTACACAATGATAACAAAACAATAAAGTGCATCAGAGAATGAATACAACAAAAGACAAGTAAGAACAGTCAGTAAAAAAAAAAACTTGATAGCACAACTTGCACATTGCAATAACCACATTAAAAACATTACCAGAACTGCCTTCTTCCACCTGCATAAATCGCTAAAATTAGAAACATCTTATCTAAAAATGATGTAGAAGAACTGAAAGGTATGCACCATAACTCATGTTCCCTGAAGGAAGGGAACGAGGTGCAACATATGACTATGGGAATTGCGTCCCGCGCGATTTACCTGAAGTAATACATTCACGCCTTTACGGCAGGTGGGCGTCAGCGTCACAACAGAGGCCCCGCCCTCTAGGTATAAAGACGTGTGCGCCCATCCTTCGTCCTCCAAAAAGCACTTCACCGAGCTTTGGCATTGAAAGGGCAAACATATGTTGCACCTCGTTCCCTTCCTTCAAGGAACATGAGTTATGGTGCATAATTTTCAGTTCCCTTATCAGTCAGTCCACTTGGTGCAACATATGACTATGGGAATGTAATTCATTCACGGCCTTGAAATGCTCAGTAAAAATGCATGCTTGTGAGAACTTCTGCCTTTATACTTTAGGCATTTTGGCTGATCTCTACTGTGCAATAGAGAGTACAGCCTGAGTGATGTCACAGGCCCCGTGTGTTGATATGGGATCAGGTTCTCTGGGAGTCCTCCCAGAAATGGAATGCTTAGCTCAAAATCATGAAAATCAGTGGAGATCAACCATCCTAGCTGTGTGTTTTTTGGGATCAGTACCTCTTCTGTGCTTGTGTTGCACACAGCAACAGTCGTGGTCCTGCAGTCGAGGGTCACTTGGAATGTGGCCTCCATGGACAGTCCTAAGTTGAAAAACATAGGAGATGGTTGAAAGTATGCCTGTTTTGTGCTAATAGCTTGTCCTTTCATGATGTGACACATCACTGGCTTGTTCATAACCTGAGGTGGTACCGCAGTGTTATGGCTGTTAGCAATCTGACAGACCTCTGGAATGGTCTGTCCAGCCTTAAGGTTCTCTGTTGTTAGCACAGGAGAGTCCTTTGTGGCTGTGTCTAGTGACCACAGTACATTGTTGTTGATGTCCACTCGGACACCTAACCTTACCAAAATGTCGGAGCCTATGTAGGTTGCATGTGGTAAGTTCGGGACCACGAGGAACGGGTGATCCAGTTCTCGTTGGTTCCAGATCAGTTTCAGGTCAATGATCCCTTTTGCGGTCATTACCTGTTTATCGTTGGGGTCCAACGAAAAGCGGAAAGCCTTTTTGTTCATTTCTAGACCCAACTGTTTTTTAACCAAGGTTCCATAGAAAGCTTGGCTGATCGCTGATTTCTCCGTCCAAGGAGACAAAACAGCATCATCGGTGTGGGATCCTTGGATCTCAACACCTTTGACTACCCGTGGTAGGTAGTGTTCAGTGAGTGCTGACTGTTTCAGCTCGCAGAGGAGGCTCTCTTGTTGGGCCTTTTCTGCCTCACCTGTTGCTGAAGGTTCACTTACCGGGATTGTGCTCTCGTTGGAGGACCCCTTTGTGCCTTCCGCGGTACCTGCTGTAAAACAGTCAGTGTCACCATGTGTAGGCATATCGATCGGCAGTGGTTGGCTCACTCTGGTCCACATTGTTTGATCGCCATAATCTATAATCGCGTCAAAGCGGTTAATAAAGTCTTGGCCAACCAAAAATGGGAATGAGTCAACGGTGGACACGTGTACCGGGTGGTATAGCGTCATTTCACCAATCTGCATATGAACCATGGCTATAGCTGTAAGGGTTGTACTCGTCTCTGAGAGTCCCTGCAGTACTACAGCACATTCTTTGAGGGGTATTTCCCTGTCAACCCCGCTAGCGGCTATCCTTAGCTCCTTCAACAGTGTGGGAGACATAATGGTTATGTCAGCCCCACCATCCAGGAGGGCCTCTTCTGTGAGGACCCCTTCTAAAGTGATTGACAGGTAAGCCTTCTTAGCGGGCCCCTTCCTGATAATGTTACACAGGAACCTATCAGGTTTTTTCCGACGTGTGTTACGTCTACCATTGTCTGTGTGAATTTCATTCACCTGTACTGGTAGTGCAGTCACACATGGGTCTGAGTGATCGGTCTGTGACGAGTCATTGTCTTTGGTGAGTGCGCTTTCCCCCCCTTTTTCTGATGAGGGGCTCTCGGACTCTGTAACAATGATGTCATGTTTACAGTCAACATCTTGTTGACTGTCTATACCCTGATTGTCAGCATCCTGACCATCAGTATCTTGGTGACTGTCAGCAATCGTGGCATTGCTGTTATTTGTGTGTTCTGAGTCACTATCAATGATAGTGCTACACATCACACCAGGTTTGTTTTCCTTGTTTGTTTTTTTCAAACTTTCTAACAACCGACGTATGTTCTCCATCTCTTCTGAAGACAGAGGTTTAGGGCCTTTTTTCTGGAACTTCTGTGGGTTTTTCCTCGCCCCAGACTGTTCAGTTTGAGGTGCAGGAGCTGGCGCATTGCTCGGGGGTCCTCTCTGGGACCACCCTCTTTCATATGAGTCTCCTTGGGACCCATATTTCTTTTTCTTTTGGAAAGCCTTCCTTTTTTGATGGGGCTCTTCCTCTTGATGCGGCCTGTACCACTTGGGGTCTCTGGACCCCTTTTGGTCTTTGTTCCAGCGGACACCTTCATTTTGCGGTCTGTCAGGTTGGAAATTTTGCTTATTCTCGGCTTCCTTAAAAGAGTGAGCTGGCGCTCTTGCTCCTTCAAGGTCTAGCGTTTGGTATTTGACCTTTTCACCAGGACACACTTCAAAGGGTGTCTTGTTTGGTGAGCGACCTGTAAAAACATCTATCGCGCACTCTCTTATGTCTTCGATGGACCTCCGTTTATAGTTTGCGCTGACATGTACTTTCTCTCTTATGTCAGGGCAGAGGTTTTGGCTGAAAATATACTTAAACCCTACCTCCTCCTCCATTTCAGGTTCGCATCTGTCCCCGAAATAGGCACGGAATATTCGGTCATAATATGACCTTGGGTGTTCATTCCTACCTTGCTTGATGTTAGCTGCTGTTATGATGCCATCGGGCCCCGTGCAAGGAGAAAACTCCCTTATCAGCGCAGCACAGAGAAGACTGTAGTCTTTCATCACTGCTTCTCGTTGACGCTTCATAAAAGCATGCACCGTCCTGTCCGATGTTAACCTTAACAGACAGATTCTATCATCATCTGTAGCTTCTGGGAAGCGTTGAAGCTGGAAATCAAGGTCTTCGAGATAGATCTTGGTTTCGTGTGAGCCCATTGGGCCAGGGGCGAAGGTTTGAATGCTTTTCGCCATATTCCGTAGTTCAGCCATTGATAGAGGTATTTGTGGGTTATTATCAGATCCACCCACCGGTGCATCCGGTGGGATTGTCGGTTTTAGAGGCCCTAAGGGACGGCGCGGTGGTGTTGGAGGGAGTAGTGCATCTGGCATGGGCGGGGGCGGTGGAGGAGGGAGTAGGTCATCAGGTATGGGAGGAGGCAGCGGAGGCGGTGAGTTCTCAAGGTGTTTACTCATGAGACCCAAACATTTTCTCTCTTCTTCAAAGAGTTTGTTCATTGCTGATGCACGCTCTATTTTACAACTATTCAGTTGGACTTTCATCCTGATTTCCCCAGAGCCCTTGGGCGTTCTGGATCCTGCAAACTGCTTCCTATCCTCCCAACGAAGCGTCTGTCGTGACAACCACACGAGACAGGACTTGTCCCAGCGGGACGCCTGCAGCAAACACTGAGGGTTCCCTCCAGGGTTCCAGAGCTGTAAGGCATTCCTGGCTGATCAAACCCCTTCCTGCCCGCCTGATGAAGGCAGGACGTGTTTGTTTGTTTGTTTAGCCATATTTGCAGAGCACGCATTTTCAGTAATGCCTGTGGCACGTAGGGAATGGCGGCTGCCAATAATAATAATAATAATTAATTCAATTTATAACACACTTTTCATTAATGAAAATCTCAAAGTGCTACAAAGTGCAACAGAATTAAATGTCAATAAAACAAGTAAAACAAGTAAAATCAATAACAGTATCAACTAAGATCAAAAGTAGAATCATGAGGAGGTAGAGTATGCTCGGTTGAAAAGAAAGGTCTTCAAGCCGCTCTTAAAGTCAACCACAGACTGTGGGGCTCTCAGACAGTCAGGAAGAGAGTTCCACAGGCGGGGGGCAGCCACACTGAAAGCCCGGTCTCCCATGGTCCTTAATTTGGTTCTCGGAATGTGAAGGAGATTACTGTTCTGTGACCGCAGCGAACGGGTGGATGAGTATGGAATAAGAATATCCTTCAGATAATCT